>PITB01025869.1:0-22217 GCA_004024585.1 Paradoxurus hermaphroditus
GGGTGCAGTAAGATCACTACAGGATAAACAGCTGGGGGAGACATTTCACAAAGAAACAAGATTTGAATTGGATTTTGAAAGATGGGTAGACAAGAGATCCAAGACTGCTGATGCATAGGGGCACATGTACCCCGATGTTCATAGCAGCACTTTCAACAATAGCCAAATCATGGAAAGAGACTAAGTGTCCATCAACTGACGAGTGGATAAAGAAGATGTGGTACTTATATACAATGGACTACTACGCAGCAATGAGAAAGAATGAAATCTGGCCATGTGTGGCAACATGGATGGAACTGGAGGATATTATGCTGAGTGAAATAAGTCAGGCAGAGAAAGACAGACGCCATATGTTCCCACGCATAGGTAGGCTTTGGGAGACCTAGCAGAAAACTAGAGGGGAGGGGAAGTGGGGAAGGGAAAAAAAAAAGCCACAGAGAGGAAGGATGACATGACATGGGAGACTCCCAAAGAATAAGAACAAACTGAGGTGAGAGATGGGTGTGGGAGGGGGGAGAGTGGGTGGTGGGCACAGCGGAGGGCACTTGTTGGGTTAAGCACTGGGTGTTGTATGGAAACCAATTTGACAATAAATTATTATTAAAAAAAAAAGAAAGATGGGTAGAGAAGGGAGAATGGCATTCTGGTGAGTGTAAGTACAAGATAAGTTTGGGGGACTGTGTGCAGTCTGTTTTGTTATAGCAGATGTTACTTACAGAGTATGTATTTCTATCACTGGAAACTTTTAGCATTTTTTCTTTATTCTTGCTGTTCTCTAGTTATATGAGGATATATCTAGGTCTGGCCCATCTTTCTGTGCATGGAAGAACCATTTTATGCAGTTCACATAACTGTTTCTGAGAAAATTTCTGCTTTTCTTTTGGTTGACTCCTTCGTGTATTTCCTAGTCTCCTGTTGTTTGGATGTTGGACCTTCTGAGTTTCCTGGGTCTTTGACTTTTCTTTCATATGTTTTTTTATCTTTCTGTTTTCTTTTTCTGTATCCTAGATCTCCCTTATTTACCGATCCTTCTGTGAAATATTCTATTTTGGTAATTGATTTTAGTTTCCATGAGTCGATTGTGGGTTATTCTTTTTTTTTAATGTTTTGTTTGTTCTCGAGAGGGAGAGAGTGTGAGAGAGATAGAGTGTGAGCGGGGAAGGGACAAAGAGAGGGAGACACAGAATCCAAAGCAGGCTCCGGGCTTAGAGCTGTCAGCACAGCACTGGACATGAGGCTTGAACCCACAAACTATGAGATCATGACCTGAGCTGAAGTTGGACCTTAACCAGTTGAGCCACCTTTAGTATCTCATTCTTTTTTTAAAAATTTTTTTTAATGTTTATTCATTTTTGAAACAGAGACAGAGTGTGAGCAGGGGAGGAACAGAGAGAGAGAGAGAGAGAGAGAGAGAGAGGGAAGGAGACACAGAATCCGAAGCAGGCTCCAGGCTCTGAGCTGTCAGCACAGAGCCTGTCATGGGACTTGAACTCGATAACTACGAGTCCAAAGTTGGACACTTAACTGACCGAGCCACCCAGGCGCCCCTCGAGATGTATTTCTAAAAGATAAGGACTCCTTTTTAAAAACATAATCACAATATCATTATTATATCTAGTAGAACAAATCTTTAATAACACATAAGTGAATTACTTCAGTTTTTTTTAATAGTTGAAACAGGATCTGAAGAAGGCCCTGTGCTACAACTGACTGCTACATCTTTGAAACTACAGCGTCCCTTCTCTTAGAGTCATTTAGTTTTGCTTTGTCTACACATTTTTGTCTGCTCTCAGGGATTCAGAAATTTGCTGAAATCTCTCCGTTTCTTCATTGTTTGTTTCCTTATTTTAAAATGCACTTTTCCTGTGCGTCCTTAGTGAGGAGACCACCTGAACAGGAAGCGTAGGGTTTTTTCCCCTTTGATACCCCAAGGTGTTCTTAGAAATGTGACACAGGCGTGTGCTACCGTCACGTTCTGTATGTGAATCTGACATGGTTTCATTGCGCTGAGTAACACGCGAGTGCTCTTAGCGCACAGGATCACCGAGAACGCACCAGATACAACCGCTGTCCTGAAAGAACAGCCCTTTTATCCTCACGACGTATCGGAATTGCATAAGAAGAAACACTGGTTTAAAAGATGACATATTAGAAGTAATGCCGAGTACAGATATATTTTGGGGCTTGAGCCGAACATTTCAAAACCATATATTCTACGTTTAAAGGAATCTCTTTCTCGAGACCAAGAAGATCTCTAAGCTCTCATTTACCTTCATTACATTTGGGCTGTAAAAGGCTCAGTTGCTGCTACAGAACATCAGGACGTAGTTTGAGAGAAGTTTTAAAGTCCCCAGTTAATGGCGACTGGCGTTCTTTATTTCATGATAAGCCCACTCAGTAGAGCTTTGCAGTAAAGCATAGAGTAGCAATTATAAATTATAAATTATCTAGCCGGGGGGGCACAGGGGTGGCTCTAGTCGGCTGAGCGTTCAACTTCGCCTCATGATCTTGCTGTTGATGAGTTTGAGCCCTACATTGGGCTCGCTACTGTCAGCCTGTCTGCACAGAGTCCGACTTGGATCTTCTGTCCCCCTCTCTCTGCCCCTCCCCTGCTTATGCTCTCCCCAGAATAAACAAATATTAAACAGTAAATCATCCAGCCACTGTTCCTGGTTAGCGTGTGGAAACCTGATGTTTTAAACTTTATTTTGGATTAGCCATTTTAGTGCATGTTGGAAGTCCCGATTTCTGTCCTTGCATCATCATTATCCCTGTGACCTTGATGTGTCACGTGGCGCTTTGATCTCAGCTCCTGTGTTGAATTCAAATAGTGACTTCCGTTTTTTTACGTGGTAAATTAGGGCAGGGAGAGAAAGAATTCGGCCAGGTGTGTGCTTTCTCCAACTCAAAGGTTATGGAAAAGTCTGGTGGCTGAGTGTGTGTGAGTTGGGAGAGGCTCTGCAGTCTTGCCTGTGCTCATTCCCCAAAACAGCCCCTAGGACACCTCTGCTCAGCTCCCCTGTGTGAAACCCCGAGTCTGCATGAGCTTCAGAGTTTTCCCCATCTCTGACATTTCTTGACGCAGGCGTAGTAACTGGGAACCTCGACACTTCTCTGGTGGAACACTTTCACAAAATGGCAGTCATGGTAGAAATATTTGTAGCTACAAATTAGTACTCCAAAATTTGAAACATCAAATGTGTAAAATGTGATGGGATCTTTTAATTTTTGGCTGGTTTAGGTTTACTGCTGGGAACTTTTTCTTTCTGACTCCCCGTGCCAAATACACATAACGTACAATTTACCATCTCACCCATTTCCGAGTGTGCAGCTCGGCGGCATTAGGTATATTCACATTTAGCGCAGGCATCGTCACCATCCGTCTCCTGGACTCTGCTTCATTTTCTCAAACCAAACCTGTGTTCACTAAACACCGACTCCACATTCCTCCTCCTGCCAACCTTGGTTCTGCTTTGTCTCTAAATTTGGTCACTCTAGGTACCTCACGTAAGTAGAATTATGATACAATATTTGTTCTTTTGTGTCTGGCTTATTTCACTCAACATAATGTCTTCACACTCTGTCCATGTTGTAGTATGTATCAGAATTTCCTTTTTTTTTCTCTTTTTAGTTTTATTTACTTATTTTGAGAGAGAAAGAGGACATGAGTGGGGAAGGGGCAGAGAGAGGGAGAATCCCAAGCATGCTCCAAGCCATCAGTACAGAGCCCAGCGCGGGGCTCGACTCATGAACTGTGAGATCATGACCTGAGCCAAACCCTAGAGTCACACGCTTAACCCGACTGAGTCACCCAGGCCCTCCAGAATTTCCTTTCTAAGGCTGAATAGTATCATGTTTATATATAGCATTTTGTTTATCCGTTCAAATAGATGGACATTTGTCATTTCTACTTTTTTTAAAAAATTTTTTTCAATGTTTATTTATTTTTGAGAGAGATAAGAGCATGAGTGGGGGAGGGACAGAGATAGAGGGAGACACAGAATCTGAAGCAGGCTCCAGGCTCTGAGCTGTCAGCACAGAGCCTGATGCAGGCCTCGAACTCAGAGACCATGAGATCACAGCCTGAGCCGAAGTCGGCCACCTAACCGACTGAGCCCCCCAGACGCCCCTCTACCTTTCGACTCTAGTAAATGATCCTATTGTGTGAGATTGTCTTCTAGAGCTTGCATTATTGTACTTCTTGAAGTTCAGAGATCTTTAGTCTTTTCCTGAGTCCCACATCCTTCCCGGGTGCACCCGATGGTCGTGGTACATTTCCTCAAGTTAGAGATTCATGGGAGACGTGATTCTCAACTGAGCATAGTGGGAATAGTTGTGGTCGAACGGAGTCTCTGCGCCACCCGCACCCCCCGTCCCCACGCCTGGAGATTCACCAGTATAATTCTCCTCAAGCTGGATGTTTATAGCTAAGATGTTGAAGTTAGTTCTGGAATATTCATTTAAAGAATTAATAGTAAATGCTGCTGACTTGCTTGTCTTCTAAACATGAATTTAGTTTTGGCATTTTCAAGCATCTTTGTTCTTGAATCAGAGACGTACGCAGACACTGAAACGTGTCCCTGGCCCTTTAACCTACAGAGCTGTAGAACTGTGTTCTTTAATGAAATGCCTAGTTTTGTCGTTGTCATCGTCGTCGTTGTTGTTTTTGCTTTTCCCGAGCTTTCCAACTCTTTCTGATAAGGCAACAAGACTGAGTTGTGATGTAGTTCAGAATGTTATAAAGGTTCTTTGCCTTTGTATTATGGGCACGTTGCTGGAAACTTACCTATTAATAAGGACTTAAACTGCTTAAATGAAACATCCTATCTTTCAGAGTACTTTTTTATTATTATTTACAACTGAGAGTGATTACATTACTGATCTTGAGCAAATTCATTTCCCTCAGAATTAATAATCGCCTCATTTAATGGTTCGCTTTGAATCTCCTCTCAACATGAAGCAGTAGGTGATCACTCAGTTCTTTTTTTTTTTTTTCTTTTTAAGAGGTGTCTCTCCATCCCTAGTCTTGCTGCAGTCTGGAGTGGTTGCATGTTAGGCCTACTTCGCGGGTGCTGGCAGTGGTTTGTGAATGCCTGTATTACTCTCCCGGTTTTGATACCCTGTGTTTGGGATTTCATGTCCCCCCCCTCTCTCTCTCTCTCTCTCTTTCTTTCTAGGTGTGTGTATTTTTTTTTAGTGTGTGTTTATTTTGAGAGAGAGAGAGTGCGTGAGGACACAAGAGAGGGAGGGGCAGAGAGAGAGGAAGAGAGAGAATCCCAAGCAGGCTCCATGTTGTCAGCTCAGAGTCCGATGTAGGGCTCAATCCCATAAGCCTGGGATCATGACCTGAGCTGAAATTAAGCGTCAGGTGCTCAACCCACTGAGCCACCCAGGTGCCCCTGTTTTCTTTCCTTTCCCTCCCCTCCCCTCTCCTCCTCTTCCTTCTTTCCTTTTCCTTTTCTTCTTCCTTTTCCTTTTTCTTTTTTTCATTCTCTTTCTCTTTCTTTCATTGTGATTTACTTTTCCTCCATTATGAGGGAGTTTATCTTCCAACGGCTTCCTGAGATACGTGTTCTTTCCTAGTAAGTAGGGTTTTGGGGTCGTTGCATGTCTGAAAATGCCTTTATCCAACCCTCTTGCTAGGTCAATAGCTTTCTTGGTCTTAAAATTCTAGGGTAGAAATTGTTCTTCAGAGTTGGAAGGCGTTGCTCCAGTGCTTTCGGCCTTCCAGGATTGCTATTAAGAACTTATGTGCCATGCTGGTCCCGGAACGTTGGAATGTGTCCTGTTTCTTCCTTTGTGGGTGACCATAGGGTGGGACTTTTTCCCTAGTATCTGAAATCTCACTTTTCTGCTTTGGTTTTATTTTCTTTTTCTTTTCTCTTCTTCCTTCTTTCCTTCCTTCCTTCTTCCCTTCCTTCTTTCCTTCCTTCCTTCTTTCCTTCCACTGAGCTCTTGGTGTGGTCTCTTTTTTTTTTTTAAGTCTATTTATTTATTTTGACAGAGAATAGAGAGAGAGTGTGCACAAGTGGAGGAGGGGCAGAGAGAGAAGGAGTGAGAGAGAGAATCCCAAGAAGGCTGCGCCCTGTCACCCATGAACCATGAGGTCATGACCCAAGCTGACGTCGGACGCTTAATCAACTGAGCCACCCAGGTGCCCCTTGGTGTGGTCTCTTTCAAACCACCATCTTTCATTCTGGGATACATGATTTATTCTTCTCTTTTTCTTTTCGTTTTCTCTTTTCCAGTAGCTCTCCCGCTGGGACCCTCTGCAGGTGTTGCACCTCCTTGTTTGAGCCCTTAGTTCTCCTTACCTTTTTCTCCTTCAACTTTCTGTGTATTTTCACTTCTTTGTTCTTGTCTTTGTTCTGTGTCTCCTTCTCTCTCTGCTCCTCCCCCTCCTTTGTTGACCCTTGTTTCTCTCTCTCGTACACATGCGTGCGTGCGCATGCACACACACACACACTGAGGCAACAAAAAGTTGATTGGAATCTGTGATGTGGTTGGGGGACTCACAGTGATGTGAAGGGAGGTGGTGTGGCTGTCCCCTTTAGACGATTCCCAGATGTCAGATCTGGCCATCTTGTTCTCTTTTCTTCTAGGCAACTCTCTCTCTCTGGGGATTAGCCTGGGTTGCTGAGAGAAGTTCAGGATGTCAGGCTGCTCCAATTCTGTGGTAGATATGAGCTACGTATACTTCTGTTGTGTAGTCTTTTATGTCACCCACCTCACTACGCTTTTTCTTTCCGCCCAGTGCCTTTCTGGTGTGCTTTCTCCAGAATATACAGTCTTGTCTAGCAGCTGAGGCAGCGGAATCCAGGGTCTAACCCCCATCCCTCATCCCCAACAGATGCTTCCTTCCCAGATTTTCTGGGTTTCTAGAGTACAAATCAGCTTACTGTTTTTGGTACCCCTGTGTGCAGGCAATGTTTAGTTTTACCTTTTTCTGCCTTGTTAAAGCTGTTACCACGCATCCATTTAGTTTTGATCTTCCAAAAATGTGTTGCTACTTGTCATCTCGTGTGGTCTCTTCTAGCCTCTTTCACATTGTGAGTGTTTGTATTTGAAAAATCCCTTTCTGTTGTTTCATTGGTGTTCAAGGAGGGAGGAGAGATTAATTAATGTTTATCTGAAAATCTCTTCATTAAGTAGACCTTTAAAAGTTAAGCTTCTTGATATATTAAGAATTATGTTAGGAGTGCCTGGGTGGCTCAGTCGGTTAAGCACCTTACTTCAGCTCAGGTCATGATCTCATGGTTCGTGGGTTCGAGCCCCACGTTGGGCTCTGTGCTGACAGCTAAGAGCCTGGAGCCTGCTTCAGATTCTGTGTCTCCTTCTCTCTCTGCTCCTCCCCCTCCTCTGGAAAATAAATAAACATTAAAAAAAATACTATAGACTACGATCTCTCGTGAACATACACTTAAAAATCCTCAAAAAAAAATTGGAAAGTGACTCCATCAATATATAGAATGGACAATACATCACAACAAAATGGAATCTATTTTAATTTTGTGTTAGAAAATTATCAGTATAGTTCACTGCATTAATAAAACGTGAGAGAAAACTTATGTAATTAGTAGATTCAGAAAAAAACATTTGACAACATTCAATACCCATTCATTATAGACATTATCATTAAGATAGGAAAACACGGACAGTTTTTCAGCCTTTTCAAGGATGTCTGTGAAAACCTAGACCCAATATCATGCTTAATGGTGAAAGGCTTCATGGTCTTCTCCATAAAACTGGTCATGGGGAAAAGAATAGACTTTTCATGGCATGGGGCGACTGGAAAAAGGCACGGAGCACAATAAATCCGTGAAATAAATTTCATGCTATATGCAAAAGTTAGTTTGAGATGGATCGTGGCCCTAAAAGCAAACCTTCTGTCAAGTTTCTGAAAGAAAGCATCCAGAAACATCTGTGGTCTGGCCTAGGCAAGTGTTTCTTTGACAGGACAATAGAAGACATAACCACTACCAGTCAATAAATTAGCTTTCACCAGAATTAGACATTTCTGTTCTCTAAAAGTTTCTTTCTTTTTTGTTTTGGTTTTTCTTTTTTTTTTTTTTTTTTTTGAGAGAGAGAGCACGCAAGTGAGAAAGGGGCAGAGAGAGAAGGAGAGAGAGAGAGAGGGAGAGAAGAAGGGCTTGAGCTATTCCGATGCAGGACTTGAGCTCAGGAACCACGCGATCATGACCTGAGCTGAAGTCAGATGCTTAACCCACTGAGCCACCCAGGCACCCCTCTTCCGAAGTTTCTTATGAAAATAAATAGGCGAGCTGGGAGAAAATGTTCATAATTTATATATCTGGGAAAAAAAAAAAAAAAGCTTTACTATATATAATGGACGACAACACAGAGAACCCAACTGTCAGGATTGACGCATTCCACAAAGGAGGCTTAGGAGTAGATAAAAAGTGCATGAAAAACACGCTTCGCAGCACTAGCAATGAGGGAAATGTGAACTGAAACCCCAAAGAGATGCTACCGCTACATGAAAAACTCGGATTCTGCACCCGGGGTTCAGCGCGTTCCTTCCCCGAGAGTCTCCTTTGCTCCTCCCACAGAACATTCCACACGGACACTTCCGGTGCCCAGATGTGCGGGGGTTTCCCCATGGCAGCAGGCAGGTCTCCAGCACCAGCTGGGGGGTCCTCCAGTTCACCTCAGCCCTGACACCATCTATGCAGAGGCAGCAGCAGACCCCGCGGGTTCGGGCTCGGTCCTGTGAGACCGTCCCCACCTCCCCCTGCAGCCACCAGGTTGTCCCTTGTGCTGTGGACCTGGCTACAGATTGCGGGTTCCAACAACCCCTCGGGCTCGATTACTTGCTGGAGCGGCTCACAGAACTCGGGGTGGCACTGTGGTCTACCGGTTGATGAAAGGACGTGGTAGAGGGTACGGACGAGCACCAGACGGGGTACACAGGGAGGGGTCTGGAAGGGCGGCAGACACCAGAGCTCCCGAGGAGTCGGTACACATCTCATCGCCCTCCCAGCATGCACGTGTTCACTGGCCTCAGAGCTCTGGGAACCCCTTCTGGTTGGGATTTTGGGGAGACTTCATCACTCAGGTACGATGAACCATTGACTCTATTTCCAGCCCCTCCCCGCTCTCTGGAGGATTGGGGGGTGGGCCTGAAAATTCTAAACCTCTAATCCTGGCTTGGGATTTCTGGTGACCAGTCCCACCCAGGAGCCTTCCAGCGTCCTCCTGAGGACCAGAGATGCTGCTAGAATTCATGTCATTTAGGGAATTGCAAAGGTTTTGAAACTTTTTAAAAATGTTTTTATTTTTAAGAGAGAGAGGCAGAGTGTGAGTGGGGAAGGGGCAGAGAGAGAAGGAGACACAGAATCTGAAACAGGCTCCAGGCTCCGAGCTGTCAGCACAGAGCCCGACACAGGGCTTGAACCCACAAACTGTGAGATCATGACCTGAGCTGAAGTCAGATGCTTGACGGACTGAGCCCCCCAGGTGCCCCTGAAATTACAAGGGTTTTAGAGGCTCTGTGCCAGGAGCCGGGGATAGAGACCAATACATATTTCTTCTGTCATCTGACGTCATTACACACCCACCAGAATGGAGAAAATTTGAAAGGCCACACAGTATATTAACAAGTATGTGGTAAAACCAGGATTCTCATGTATTTTGGGGGAATATAGAAAATGGTACAACCACTTCAGAAAAGTCTTTGATAGTCCCTTAAAGGTACATCTACCCCATAACTCAGCAAATTCTGTTTCTTGTTATTTACTTGAGATAAGAATGTCCTTAGAGAAACTTGCATATGAAGGTTCATGAAAACTTAGTTTATAATAGCCCTCCAGCTAGAAGCTTCCCAGGTGTCCAGTGAGGGAAGAATGGGTAATACTTGGCATGTTAATCAGTGAAATACTTTTCAACAATAAAAAGAAACAAAGTACTGAGCCTTGCAGTCACGTTGGCCCATCTCCAGAAATGCTGAGCAGAAGTCAGGCATAAGAGAACACTGTTTCATTTCATCCCTATGAAATTCTAGACACCGCTAATCCATGGTGATGGAAGTCAGGGCAGCGTTTGTCTGCGGAGGGGACGGACAAGAACGGCACGAGAGAACTTTCTGGTGTGGTGCGATCCTCTACATCTTGTTAGGGCGTAAGATACACAGGTGCATGTGTTTGCTAACTCGGCCAACTGTACGCTTATGATTCGTGCGTCTCACCATTTGGAAATGACACTTCAATTAAACAAAAAAAAGTCGAAGAATAACAGTAAAAATGATGAGGATATTATTTACTCTCGTTGAACAGTACCTGTGTTTTTCTGTTTTTGTTTTCAAAGCACGTATGTGTCCCAACGATCCCTTGATAAGTGTATGAACGCTGTTTTTATTGAATTTGGCTCTGAGGCCCGTAGTACAGCATTGTGACAAATTTTATTTCTGCCCACGTGGTTTCCCTTGTCATGACGTTTGAAACAAACCTAGATGGAAATTAAGAAGGTGTCGCTATAATTTGAAGATGAATCTATAGCATCTGTGGAGTCACAGCAGGTGTAGTGTGCCCCTGAATAGTCGGAGTCCCCTGGGAAGAGTGTGGGGCTGCCTGGCTGGTGCAGTCGGTAGAGCATGCAACTCTTGGTCCTGGGGTGGTACGTTCGAGTTCCACCTGGGAAAATAATGTTTTTAAAAACAACTTCGTGCTGGTAAAATGTTATATATATAAATAGTTTCTAAAGATTTTATTTATTTCAAAAATTTTTAAACATTGTTTTAATGTTTTATTTTTGAGAGAGAGAGAGAGAGACAGAGTGCAAGTGAGGAAGGAACAGAGAGAGAGAGATACACACACCGAATGCGAAGCAGGCTCCAGGCTCCGAGCTGTCAGCACAGAGCCTGACGTGGGGCTTGAACCCAGGAACTGTGAGATCATGACCTGAGCTGAAGTCAGAAGCTTAACTGAGCCACCCAGGTGCCCCTGAATTTTCTTTTTAATGTTTCTTTTGAGAGAGAGAGAGAGAGAGCAAGTAGGGTGGGACAGAGAGAGATGATCCCAAGGAGGCTCCATGCTATCAGTGCAGAGCCCGACTCAGGGCTTGAACTCATGAACCATGAGATCATGACCTGAGCCTAAATCAGGCTAACCACCAATTCCTAGCCCACTGAGCCACCCAGGCTCCCCGAGAGGTGTTTTTTTTTTTTTTTTAATGTTTATTTATTTGAGAGAGAGAGAGAGAGAGAGAACATGCACAGGGGAGGGACAGAGAGAGAGGGAGACAGAGGATCCAAAGCAGGCTCTGCTGTTAGCATGGAGCCTGACGTGGGGCTTGAATCCATGAACCATGAGACCATGACCTGAGCTGAAGTTGGATGCTTAACCAACTAAGCCATCAAGGCACCCCTCCTAAACTTTTAAGTAATCTCTACACCCAATGTGGGGCCCGAACTCACAACCCTGAGATCAAGAGTCGCACATTCCACTGTCTGAGCCCGCCAGGAGCCCCAAGATATGTTATGTTTTTTTAATTTACATAATGTGTAATCCTTCCCAGATTGACAGTTTTTGGCCCTACTCCTATCTTAGGAGACTGTGGAAGTAGCTTGGCACTGTTGACATTTTAGACTGGATAGTTCTCGTTATAGGAGGCCGGCCTGGGCACTACAGGGTTCTTCCCAGTGTCTCTGGACTCTCCCCACCGGATGCCAGTAGCACTCCCCTCCCCCCACCGGTAACAACCACAGTTGTCTCCATACATCGCCAAGTGAGCCTTGAAGTGCAAGCGCAATCTTGCCTGCGGTTGAGGACCGTTGACCCGGAGGAGCATTGCAGGCTCACCCAGATGGTTACTGTGGCCTCTCTCCTGACCTAGGAGCTGCCGAAGTCAGATGTCTTGGGGTTTGAATGCATGTGAAAAGAGGGGGAGCTTCGGTTATAGGGGTATCTCACAGAGTCCGGGGAGTGCCTCAGAGCTTTATGAGCGGCTGACTTGCTAGCTGTCAGAAACCAAAGCGACCCCAGACACGTTCTGCTACACATTCAGCAGGTGGTTGTCGAATGCCTCCCGTCTGCTAGATACTGTGGTGGGCGCCGGGTGTTTCATGTCGGAAAAAGGAGAGGCTTTTGCTACTTCATGAAGCTTAAGGTGTAGGGGTGACACATTGGACAAGTGTGTGTGTGAGTATAGATGGTACCCACGTTGTTGAAGGGAAGGGCCTGCTGAGAGCATGTGAGGGGCTTGTTTAGACTGGAGATGAGCAAGCTGTCATCGAAGGCTTCCGAGCCCACGCAGGTTCTTCCTAGGTTTGAGGAAGGGGCTGCTGTGGGTGTTCCGAGCGCAGGGAACAGCATGTATTTGAAGAGGCGACCTATCAAGGTGGGAAAGATTCAGCTTTTCAGGGAACCGAAGAGATGCCAATTTGATCAGAAAACAAGGAGAAATGGATTTAAGGGTGGAGGGACAGTCATGGGCCCGATAACATGGGGCCTTGTAGGTAACCACTTAGGATGGCATTCAGAGGGAGTTGGGGACGGGGACGGGGGCGGGGCGCCTGGGTGACTCGGTCATTTAAGCGGCAGACTCCTGATTTCGTCTCAGGTCATGATCTCGCGGTTCGTGAGATCGAGCCTCACCGTGGGCTCCGCACTGGCAGTGCAAGGAGCCTGCTTCTGATTCTCTTGCTTCCTTTCTCTCTGCTCCTCCCCTTCTGGTACTAGCTCTCTCTCAAAATAAACGAACTTAAAATATTTTTTAAGGAGCAAAGGGAGTGGGAAGCTAAGGAAGGATTACAAGCAGGCGAGTGACACCATCTGATTTACATCTCGGCATGATTATCCTGGCTGCTGTGTGCACTACGTATTGGAGAGAGGTAAGACAGGAATTCAGGAGTCCTCGCAGGGCTGTGGCAGGGCAGCTGCGGCATGACGGGTGGCCACGATGTTAGGCTGATGACAGTGACATAGAGGGAGATGGAGATTGCAAAGGAATTTCGAAGGAATGCACTAACAAAAATGAATAACAATTTGAATGTGGGTGGTAAAGAGGGGAAAGTGTCCGTAGCGACTCCCAGAATTGTGGGTCGAATGATGGGTTCAGTGGCCATTGCTGAAATGGGGACCGCTGGCTGTGGAGTGACTGTGGGGGAGGGCACAGCAGAGCGGGAGATCACCGCGAGGTGTGTCCGATTTGAGATGCCCGTGGAACTCCCTGTTACGTCAAGGGGGTGGATACAGCACACACTGTGGTCTTGACAATGTAAGTCCGACACCTAGACGAGGCGGGGTAGATTGGAGATTAAAGGCTGCAAACTGTCAGCAGGTAGATCTGACGTTGTCCGGGGAGAGAGTGCGTCTTGATGAGGGGAATCGGATCCGGGGCTGAGCCCCGAGGAAACCTAGCACGTCGGGGTTGGATAGCAGAGGAGCGGCAGGCAGAGAAAACCAAGACGCTTGAGAGGTAGGCAGCAGATCGTGAGAGGTGATGTCACAGAGACTAAGCATCTTCTCCGGGGGCAGGCGGGAGGGCCTGCGGTCCGCGAGGTCTCACGTTCCGAGAGTCCCGGGAAGGCGGCTGTCGTGAAGCCTACACCTGACGTCCACTTGTCACGATGCTGATTTCTTTTTTTTATTTCTTTTTTTTAAATTTATTTTTGAGAGACATAGAGACAGAGTGTGAGCAGGGGAAGAGCAGAGAGAGAGGGAGACACAGAATCCGAAGCAGGCTCCAAGCTCCGAGCCATCAGCACAGAGCCCGACGCGGGGCTCGAACTCACAGACCGTGAGATCACGACCTGAGCTGAAGTCGGCCGCCCAACCGACAGAGCCACCCAGGCGCCCCGGGGATGCTGATTTCTTACATACTAGCGGGGAAGGGGTGTCAGCCACCAGCGGAGACAGGGGCCCAGACAGGGAGAGGATCTTATGAAAACTTGTAACCTGTTGGTATAGCTAAGGCAGCTCTCTTAACTTTTCTCTGTAAGAAACACAGCCCAGAGAGGTCGTGCTAACTAACGGTAGACCCTGAGTACAGCTGACACACGGTCAGCTCGTAGGGGCTCTGCAGTCTGTCACCACAAAATGCAAGCGCGAATGCACGTCATATACTGTCCAACATCACTCTTTTCCTCAGTGGTAGAAAATCGCTTTCTCCTCCCTCAATCAGCACTGCTTCAGAGCCCCGCAGGTCTGCGTCGTTCGTGTCTTCCCCTCACTGCGCACGAATGTCAGAATTTGAAAATTTATATTTGGAGCGTCTAATTCTTTTGGACATCTCTCTTTCTGTTTTATTTTTCCATTCTTCCCTTTGCCTCATCTTAAATCTTAGCAAAGATACTCATTCTGTTAGTAGTGGCAGGAAGCAGGCGGTTTCCATGGCAACCGACAGACCGGGTTTACTGTGGAAATTTCCGGAATTAACAGAGCTGCATTGCAGGAGGATGCATAAAGCAGTATTCATCTAGAGAGCCTAACAGTCCGGACACAGGAGAAGAGTGGCAGTGGTGTGCGGGGTATGTGTTCCATTTATTTTCCTGTCTTAGGCGGATGGCTAGTTGTATATATATACGTGCTGAGGAGAGCGTGAAGCAGCTCAAGGCATTTTAGAATATGCCGGCTTGATGGAATCAAGGCTGCTTATAGGGGAAAAGGAGGAATAAATAATTCGGAGAGAAAGACATATGTCATAACGTTGGGAGGAAATCAAGAGTGAGATAGATGAAGGAGAAGGACGTGATCATGAAGGAAGAGGAGAAAACACCTTTCAAGCCTCATTAGATAATAGAAGGTTCTGGGCACCGGGAGGTGTTTATTTACCGAAAGAAAATCTGTAGGCCCCGGCAAGGTTGGGGAGTGAGTTCTCATGCCCAGTAAGGAGAGACGTGTTCAGGTGATTAGCTGTCACTTGCTGAAGGATGCGTAGATAGGAAGGATGCCCAAGGCGTTGAGGTCTGCTGCCTCCTGAGTGTGCTTATTACATATGTGGCGAGAGAATCAGAGACGGGGGACCCGACCCCTATTTCCACGGCCTGTTGATTTGCGTGGGGGTGGGGTAGGGGAGGGGGGAGGGTTGAGAAAGAGCCTGACATGTATCTAGAACTTAAATTTTGAAACTGAAACTATTGGATTTGGGTACGTTACTGGACTGTCTTATCTTCCAGAGAATAATTGTAAATTTGGAAGTGGAAAGGTGTGAAAAGTGAATAGATTTGATAGAGATCATTTAAACAATAGGTCTCATTTAGATCACGTAGTATGCAGACTCCAGCTCAGGAGCCAAATGTGGCCCGCTGCTCGTGTTTATAAATAAAGTTTTATTGGAGCATAGCCACGCCCATTTGGTTCGCAGAGTTGCGAACACAGAGAGTGGCCGGCAATGCTTGAAATGTTTGTCTGTTTCTTTACGGAAAAGGTTTGGTGGCTGGTGGTTTAGATGCTGTGTTGGATTCCTAGGGCTGCCGTAACAAATTATCACAGGCTCGGTAGCTTAAAACAACAGAAATCTATTCTCTTGCAGTTTCGGAGGCCGGAAATCCGAAATCAGGGTGTCGGCAAGGCAACGCTCTACAGCCTTTGAGGAGGACCCTTCCTTCCCTCTTCCGGCTCTGGAACCGCCTGGCCTCCCTTGGGCCGCGGGAGCAGGACTCCGGTCACCTCTTGGATTTCCTCCCCGCGCCTCACTGCACCTCTGTCGTCTGTTCTGTCTCTTAGGCGGACACTTGCTGCTGTATTGAGGGCCCGCCCACCTCCAGGAGGACGTTTTCTCAAGATCCTTATCTTAATTGTGTCTGTAAAGATAAGGTCACCTTCTGAGGTTCCAAATGGAGGGATCTGTCACCGGGGCGTCCCAGTTGAGCCCAGCGGCTGTGGTATTGGGGAACCAGTTTTGGTTCCTCAGACCACATTTTCGATAAGAGTAGCTAGCTCCTTGGGGTGCCTGGCTGGCTCGGTCAGAAGAGCACGCGACTTGTAGTAATCTGGGGTCGTGACTTCAGCCCCACGCTGGGTGTAGAGATTACCTAGGTAAAAACATAGATAACCAGATAGCTCCGGGCAAGTGTCCTTTGGAAACCTGGGGAGAATACACTGTGGGCTATGTAGATGTGACCTGCAGGAGAGGGCGATACGTTCCCTTTCCGAGGACACAGTGGTGGAGGCAGAGTTAAAATCAGAGCAGGTGGCCTCTGTGAAGCAGGAGAAAAAGTACCGACATATTTGTGGGAGGCCGATGAAGGGCAGGGTCCAATGCCTCCTGTCAGCCTCTCCTCAGCTCCCGTCCCCGAAAAACAACCCAGTGGGTTTGGCATTTTAATGAAAGACAGTTGGCCCCCAAAGACTCAGAGCTTGGAGGAATTAGAGTTCTGTCCAGATCACGGCCACGGGGCGTACGTGTGTGCTTCAAAATAAGTAGACTTGATGGGCGAGCGGAGGCGCGGCGGCGTGGTGTGAACACACCGAGGACAGAGCTGTGAACTGGAGAGTGGGGTCGGGGTGGGCCGTGTGTGTCGTCGCGAGAGAACTCGAACTGCGGGCCCGGGAGGAGCGGTCCGTGGTGTCCCCCTCCTGTCAGCGAGCCAGGGCGTCCCTGCTTCCGTGGGATGCTTCCTGCGGCAGGTTCGGGTTTATTTGGGAATGTGTAAGAAGGGGTCCACGCCCAGGGTGAAGAGTCAGGTCGTAGACAGGGCATTCCAACGTGGGTGCCCGAGCCGCGGAGAAAACCCTCCTTGTCCCGTCACCTGAGGGACCCTGGCCTGTTGCCTGTATCCTTAGCTGTGCCCCTTAAAAGGAGACCTCGTCCGAGTTAGACTCCGTGGAGGCAATTATCCGAAGAATTCAGCACAAATGGTTAGACGTGGATCCACGTTAGGGTTCGCTAAGAAGCCGCAGTACCAAACTAGCCTGATGTGTTTGACCCGTCGCTGGGACCGTAGATCAGGAATTTGCCATGGACTGGGTTTTTTTTCTTTCTTCCTTTTTCTTTCTTTCTTTTTTTTTTTTTTTTTTTAAAAAAAAGAGAAAGTCCTTTTAAAAAAATTTTTTTTAATTTTTTTTAATTTTTGTGAGACAGAGAGAGAGAGACAGCAGGGGAGGGGCAGAGAGAGAGGGAGACACAGAATCTGAAACAGGCTCCAGGCTCTGAGCTGTCAGCACAAAGCTCGAATCCACAAACAGCGAGATTACGACCTGAGCGGGAGTCAGATGCTTAACCGACTGAGCCACCCAGGCGCTCCAATTTCTTTTTTTGTTTAGTTTTGGTGGGGAGAGGGGTAGAGAGAGAGGGAGACAGAGGATCCAAGCAGGCTCCATGCTGTCAGCACAGAGCCCGATGCTCGTTTCAAACTCATGAACTGTGAGATCGTGACCTGAGCCAAAGTCTGACACTTAACTGACTGAGCCACCCAGATGCCTCACCATAGACTGGGTGTATTTGTTTTCTCTCTCTCTCTCTTTTTTTTTTTTTTAAAGAAAGCGAGGCGGTTTTTTTTTAAATTCTTTTTTTAATGTTTTCTTTTATTTTTGTGAGAGAAGGAGAGAGAGAGAGAGAGCAGGATGAGCGCAGAGACACAGGGAGACACAGAATCGGAAGCAGGCTCCAGGCTCTGAGCTGTCAGCCCAGAGCCCGACGCGGGGCTTGAACCCATGAACTGCGACATCATGACCTGAGCCAAAGTCGGACACTTACCCGACTGAGCCCCCCAGGCGCCCCGGACTGGGTGTTTTTTGATTTCAGCATCCATGAGTTCTGACAAGGAACACTAGGCCCGGTCCAGGATTTCCAGGTAGGGTTTCCTGAAGGACCAGACTGGTGAAGTCCTTACTTCCTTTCTGATTCTGTTAGTCTGTGACTTCCGGGTGCCTGGAAGCTGGGGGCAAGAATGTTTTCTCCTTTTTTCCTTTCACATTTCCTTTCCTATTTTGTGCGTTAACTAGCACACATGTTGCATTGTGTGCTTTGGCTTCTCTTCACAGAAAGATCCAGATTCAACTGTAATTAGATTTTTACCTTTTTATTTTTCTACAGGCATCTAGAGATGTTAAAACATTGAGAACAGAAGCGCCGGGAAGTGACTGTAAAGAGCTCTGCTCTCTAGATTTGCGGTAACTGCACTGCACCACCGAGGTGGGAGCAGGGCTTACCGTTCCTGTCTTAAAAGGAAGTAGAGTGAGTTAAGCTCTAAAGCCTAGACTGGTATTAAATTAAGCTGGTTTGATCATAATTCATACAAGCTAAAGCTGAAGCACTGTAAGAGGGTTAAAAATACCCTCCGTTTCATAAAATAGTCTGTGTTCCTAAGTGTGTCTGTTGATAAAGTTTATCTCTATAAAATCTTTTTTTCTCATTTCTTGTTTGGATAAGTGCCCCCCCCCGCCTCCCCCCCCCCCCCCCCCGCTCCAGAATAATAAAAGTGAGCTTGAGAACGTTTCATAGTTTAAGAGACAGTCGCGTGGCTAGCTACAGGTTATGAGTGAAAGGGAATTAAGACTCTTGCTCCTTACTTGCTTCAGGAACTAACGTTCTGACTTCGTAAAAGCAATTTCAGGTTCGTAGGGCCAAATGATGTCGGAGCGGCAGCATCCTGCTGAACTATTTATTAAGAAACAAGGATGGATATATGAAACCCAGAACGTTCCCGCAGAACTGGGGGAGGGCGGGGAGGAGGGAGGCCCGATGGATGCAGGTACACGTTATCAGGGCGGCGTGGACACAGAGAAGGATCGCGGTGGCGAAACAGACCGAGGATTATATTCGTGAATTTGCTGCTGTCAGTTGAAGAGTGCAGAATTCGAGAACAGGGGCGTCCTCTGGTTGGTAATACCCTGAGCCCCGGGGGCCTCGCTCTAGAGACAGGGTTTGAGCCTGCAGACACACCATGGACAAATCCCTTTCACTCAAGGAGAGCGAGGCTCAAAGATGGTCTCGTCCTCTCTTTCCCATCCGTTTTATTTAGGTGTAACTGACCCATAATCAGCCGCACATAGTTCAAGTGTACAGTTTGTTAAGTTTCGGCGCGCGCACGCCCCGTGAAAGCACCGCTCCAGGCAGGCTAGTGAACACATCCAGCACCCCCAGAATTCCCTCCTGACCTGGTCTGGCTCTTCTGTCTGGATGCTTGGTTTGGTTCTTTTTGCGTATCTCCCTGTCTGTCTGACGTTCGCCACGTGCCCTTCAGTTTCTCGAACGCACACCAGGCAGTCGTAAACACAGTTTCATCGTCCTTGCCTGCTAATTCTGGCATCTTGGCCATTTCTGACTCACTGAGAATCGATTGCCTTTTCTCTTCATTTTGGGTCATGTTAGTTTGCTTCTCTGCATCCTTGGTGAGTTGTAGATTGCAGGCCAGACTTGGGGTCCTGGGTGCTTTTGCATTCCTGTAAATCTTTTTGAGCTTTCTTCTTTGGTTAAGTTACTCGGAAATAGTTGGATCCTGCTCTGGCGGGTGTTCCGAGTCCTGTTCCAGCCTGGGCCCTGTTCCCTCCAATCCTTTGTGGGGGGTTCTTTCTCCAGGCGAGTGTAGGGTCTTTAGAAGAGTGTGCTGACCATGGATGGCTCCGTGCCTGTCTGTGGGATTCTCTTCCCGTGCAGCTCTCTCTCATCCCAGCTTCTTAGACTCTAGCGACGTTGTCTCCTCGAACACCCAGCCTCCATCTCCTCCACGCCAGGGTACTGCCAGGATGTGCCTAGGTCTCCCTAATCCCCTGTCCCACCGCAGTCTGTGAACCTCTCCGGACAGGAAGCTGGGGACAGCTCTAGGCCCACCTTGTGTATTTCCTGTCTCTCAGTGTTCCCTGCCCTTTGATGCCTGATGTCCAGTGTTTTCAAGACTGACTCAGGTTTTATCTGTTTTCTTAGTAAGTCTGAGTGCTTGGCGCTCCGCAGTGGCTGAGCACGGAGTGCCACACGCATCCTCCTTGTGACATGGGAGCAGGAATTCTGGAACTAGGGAGCAGTACCTTCACGACTCTGAGAAAGAGCATCTCTGAGTATGGTATTTTGCAGCATTCTTAATAGAATAGAACACATCATGGTGTTTATAAAAAAGGATTGGCAATTTTTTTTTTAAGTTTAGTTTTGATAGAGAGAGAGAGAGAGAACAAGTGT
This sequence comes from Paradoxurus hermaphroditus, assembly GCA_004024585.1. NCBI lineage: Eukaryota > Metazoa > Chordata > Mammalia > Carnivora > Viverridae > Paradoxurus > Paradoxurus hermaphroditus. The sequence continues at coordinate 20,074 of PITB01025869.1, forward strand.
GAGTGGGGGAAGGGCAGAGAGCGAGGGAAAGCGAGAGAATCCCAAGCAGGCTCCACACTGTCAGTGCAGAGCCCAAGGCAGGGCTCAAACCCACGAACCGTGAGATCGTGATCTGAGCCGAGGTCGGACGCTTAACTGTCTGAGCCACCCAGGCACCCCCAGCAAATCTTGAGGGGAGAGCAAATTTGGATAAAGAGGGAACAGGATTACTGATAGGGCGAGGTGAGAAAATAAGGCATCGCCAGGGACCTGGAAAGGCAATGGTGGAAGGAAGTCCACATTGCACACGGAAGTGAACTTGAACGATACGCCGCATGACAGAGCGAAACGGAACGATCAAGTTGAGAGCATACACATTTCCGAATTATTTACAGGTACAAGTTCATCATTAGAACGGGGTGGGGGGGTAAACAACGCCCCGGAGACATAGTTACAGCGCAGGACCAGGAGTCAATCGGTGTGTTAATAACATATAATAAGAACTCTTAGCAGAAGCAGCAAACAAAGCCCGGGGCCAGGAGGGCTCAGGGGTGTTCTCCCAGGCACTTAACCACGGAAGAGACACTTGTTCACCAAACGGCGAAAAACGTCCAACCCTAAGAGTAAGAAATCAAAATGCAGCTAAAAAGGGTGATCTCACCCCGGGTCACCTTCCAGACTGGTGGGAGGGAGAAGGGCGCTGTGGACGGGCCTTCACGGGCACTCGCCGCTGGCACTGCTGACTCAGGGCACACTGGCCGTGCAGCGTGGCCGCGACCACGTGGCCCTCGTCGTGGCCAGTATGGTCCGAAACCCACCTAGGCGCAACGCCCGGGCAGCGCTATTAGACACTTGGGCTAGAAATAGAGCTTTTCCCAGTGTCCAGTCTGGTGAGTGCTCTGGAACGTTATGTCACAGTTTTTGTTTTTTTAGGGGAAATCTGTAGGATTTCAGAAATTTACATGTAAGTCTGGGTCAGTGAGAGGATGATAGTGAAAACGCGATAGTGGCGATTCGGTGTTCAGTGGGTAGTAAGAGGACAGAATGGTCATTTCTATCCAGAGGACAGGCGGTCAGAGAGAGTGCACTAACGGACTTCATGCAAACACGTGGGCTCAGAAGTGACGGCTCTCAGACTTCCAGGTAGCGAGACGTCCCTGTTTTTTCAAAAAATAATTTTCTCAGGGCGCCTGGGTGGCTCAGTCGGTTGAGCATCCAACTTCAGCTCAGGTCATGATCTCGCAGTCTGTGAGTTCGAGCCCCGCGTCGGGCTCTGTGCTGATGGCTCAGAGCCTGGAGCATGCTTCGGATTCTTTGTCTCCCTCTCTCTCTGCCCTTCCCCCACTCATGCTCTGTCTCTCTCTGTCTTAAAAATAAACATTAAAAAAATAAAAATAAATTAAAAAAATAATTTTCTCATGTCACACTGCATCTTAATAAGGTCTGTATTGCGGATTCATTCTACCCATCATTTTGCATGTCTTGTAAAGAAAAAAAATCCCCCCCACACACACATTCTCCTTATTCGTGATGCCCGCAGTGTCCCTGTCGGTTGTTTCTCTCTGTGTGTGTGTGTGTGTGTGTGTGTGTGTGTGTGTGTGTGTGTGTGTGTTTGCCCTAGAGGATGGAATTCTGGTCTCTGGGAACTCGGATGATTAGGACTGTTAGAAATGAAGGATACCAGAGGTAATGACTTTATTCAGGGACGTGTTTTTGGCCTCTTTGTAACTGGTCTGTGGATTCGAAGCCATGTAGCCTCATTTGCCCTCAGCCACGAAATGGTCATAGCACTTCCCGGTCACTGTCATGACCAGACTGCCGCCTGCTTCCTCTCTCTTCACCGTAGCCTCCTTCCACGGCAGTCAGCAGGAAATAAAATATAACCGGAAGTAAGTCAGTTTGCATATCAGCAGCGGCGGTGAGGACAGATAGTGGCTTAAATAAGACAGTTTATTTCTTTTTCTGGAGATGCAGACTGGAGATAGGCAGGTGGAGGGTTGGTGAAATGGCTTCACGGTCATCGGAGTCTAGAGAGCTTTAATTTTCTTCTCCCTCATTCTCAGTACATGGTTTCCGTTCTCAAGGGCCTTGAGGGTGGCTAGAACTCCAGTCATCACCAGTATTCCAGCAACAAGAACGAGAAGGGGGAGAAAGTAAAAAAAAAA
>PITB01025870.1:0-22275 GCA_004024585.1 Paradoxurus hermaphroditus
AAGGGCCCTGGGCAAGATGTCTCTGGAATCCAAAGTTCTTGGGGCCCTAAGTAGTCTGCCATAGTTTTCCTGAGAAGTGGGGTTTCTCCACCCTGAGTCAAGGACGGTTTAAAAAGTAGAGGTATTTGGGGGCCCTTGGGTGCCTCAATTGGTTAAACGTCTGACTTGGGCTCAGGTCATGATCTCACAGTTTGTGAGTTCGAGCCCTGCATCGGGCTCTGTGCTGTCAACGCAAAGCCAGCTCCAGATCCTGTCTCCCTCTCTCTCTCTGCCCCTTCTCCACTTGCACACGCAGGTGTGCTCTCTTTCTCTCTCTCTCAAGAATAAAATAAACATTAAGGGCAACTGGGTGGCTCAGTCACTTGAGCATCCGACTTCAGCTTAGGTCATGATCTCCCCGTTTGTGGGCTCAAGCCCCACGTCGGGCTCTGGGCTGACAGCTCAGAGCCTGGAGCCGCTTCGGATTCTCTGTCTCTCTCTCTCTCTCTCTCTCTAACCCTCCCCTGCTTCTGCTCTGTCTCTCTCTGTCTCAAAAATAAATAATAAAAATTAAAAAAATTTTAATTAAAAAAAAAAACTAAACATGAAAACAAAAGTAGAGGTATTTGAAGGACTAGGGAACTAGGTGTCTCCTGACCAGGTGCTTGTTTGGCTGCAGAAGACTGTAGAGCCACCTGATACTAACACTGTTCCAGGAAATTCTTGGGAAATGATCTCTCTCCTTCCAGAGCTTGTAGATTGTGGAGAGGCAGGGGAAGCCGAGGGAGAGAGCAGAGCTCATCTCCCTGAAGGAGAGGCAAATCACAGAGGCAGGGAGGGTAGGAGCTGTCAACATTACACTGGACAGGATGAGACTTTACATACTGGGATGACACCATAGTGACAGCTGGAGGTGAATGGAAGTTCAATGATCTGACCCGTATGGCAGCGCAGCTGCGGGGTCGAAAGCCAATCGCTGGAAAAAAAAAATTAGTATTTGAGATGCTGTTTGGAAAATACATAAACATGATGGATGCTTAATAAGTAGCCACCATTTACTGAATGGATGAGCCAGACTCTTAGTAAAGCAACTGAAAAAAACAACGATATCATTAATTTTTATGATAACCTTGTGAGGAGGTTATCATAATTTGTCTCATACAGAGAAGGAAACTGAGGCTCAGAGGAGGTTAGTTTACTTGCCAGAAGCCACACAGTAAGTTAGCAGGGTCAGGCTGAGCGGTGGGGGTGGGCGGTGGGCCCATGCACTTCTGTCTGACTCCAGAGTCACGTTGTAACTGAGGCTTCTTCCTGGTAGCTATTTTAATAAGACGCTAATCCCCAAATCGGGGATATTACTCATTTCCTTCTGGGATGGAATCCCTGAGCGTTCCAGATTGCCGCTCTGGAATAGACTATCTCTCTGCCCCGTATTTGTCCACGTGGATCCCCACGCAGAGGTTCTGGCCAGAGCAGGGTCCCAGACCTGCTGTTTCAGAACCAGGAGGCTGCCTTGCTCAGCTGGCATTTACGTGACCCCGTCTGCTACTTAAAAGTCAAGGCAGAGTCCAAGCGTAATTGTTAACTTTTGCTTCTGGAGGCAACACTCTAGGGGAAGCCTAGGAGAGACCTTTGTGAATTGCAAAAGGCCAGGAGTCGCTGGGCTCCGCTCAAAGGATCTCTGCGGGTGCCTGTGCTTACGGCATCCGGCATCCTTCTCCCAGAAGGTAAAGTCCGAGCCATTTAGTGTCTCTGTCACACTCTCGCACACACACCTGTTTATGAGCACAAATCACAGATTTCCAAATAACAAGAAGGACTGTTTTTTCGTTGTTTGTTTGGTTTGTTTTTTTAACACCCACCCCACAGCCCAGCACCTTCCAGCCTCCCTTCCAGCTGCCCGTCAGGCAGAATCTGACCAACCCAGAGGAGGAGCAGGGGTGGTGAAGCCATCAAGTCAGTCCCCAGGAGCTCCAACACTCCCAGCAGTTTGTAGTGCAATTACCAGCTGAACTTGATCTAGGTCTTGGCTGGAGCCCTCGCCGAAGGGTGCGGTGTGAGAGCTCAGCAGTTTGCTGTGGGTGAGGGCCTTGCACGATCACAGGGCTGGGGCTCAGGTCCAGTAAAACTGAAGGGGCTGGAGAATGTACCAGAAAGGCTTACAGCTGCAAGACTGGGCTCGGGGTCACTCTGGCTCCTTTTTCAGCCTCTAGAAATGCATTGCTATTATTTCCATTAAACCTTGGTGATGCACAGGCCGACTGCCTTGCAAAATAGCCCTGGAGGCTTCTTTTTGGGGGAGAGGCACACGAGTCAAATCGACATAGGGACTTAGCCTTTGATGAGTCGGATGGCCCTTCTAAAACCCTGCTCTCCCTGTTCAGAAAGCTAAGTCACCTCCTGGGATTGTGTCCTGATAGGAGAAGTATGCTACCCTTCCTGGAGGAGGAAAGAGCAAAGTCTGGATGGAGGCTCAGTACAGCTCTGAGTGCCCCCCACCCAACTTAAAGTCACTAATAAAATATGAAGGAATGTTCCTGCTTCATCCTTGTAATTGTGTATTTACTATAGACAAGGTGCTACCATAGGTAGCTAACCTGGGTGTGGGCTCGTAAGCATCATTGGACAAAAGAGCAACAGAAAACATCCAAGAATTTGGACCAGCATGGTTATGGATGACATAAAAGCACTGTCCAGGGCTTTATCCAATACGTTTATCAATAGAAAATGTTTCAGGTCAGATATTTTTTTATTAAGTTTTTTTTATTTTAAAGCCAGTGCAGTTAACATACAGTGTTCTATTAGTTTCAAGTGGATAGTAATAGTGATTCGGCAGTTCTATACATTCCTTAGTGCTCATCATGATAAGTGTGTTCTTAATCCCCTTCACCTAATTCCCCGCCCCCCCCCCCAACCTCCTCTCTGGCAATCATCACTTTGTTCTCTAGAGTTAAGAGACTGTTTGGGGCATCTGGGACTTGGTGGCTCAGTTGGTTGAGCATCCAACTTTGGCTCAGGTCATGATCTCATGGTTTGTGACTTGGAGCTCTGCATCAGGGTCACCGCTGTCATCTCGAAGCCTGTTGTGGATCCCTCTCTCTCTTCCTCTCCCCCACTCATGCTCACGCTCTCCCTCAAAAACATTAAAACAAGAGTCGTGTTTTAGTTTGTCTCTTTTTCCTTTGTTCATTTGTTTTGTTTCTTAAATCCCACATGTGAGTGAAATCGTCTGGCTGAATTTTCAAGGCTGAATAATATTTCGTTGTGTATATATATTCTTCTTTATCCATTCGTCAGTGGGTGGACACTTGGGCCGCTTCCCTATCTCGGCTATTGTAAATAATGTTGCAATAAACATAGGGGTGCATGTATCCCTTTGGATTAATGTTTTTGTAATTTGGGGGTACCCAGTCAGAAGTGTGATTATTGGATGGTAGTGTAGCTGTATTTTTAACTTTTTTTTAAGTTTATTTATTTATTTTGAGAGAGAGAGAGAAAGAGAGAGAGAGAGAGAGAGAGAGAGAGAGCCAGGGATGGTCAGAGAGTGAGGGAGAGAGAAAGAATCTCGAGCAGACTCCATGCCATTAGCACAGAGCTTGACTCAGGGCTCCATCTCAAGAACCCTGAGGTCACGACCTGAGCTGCATCCAAGAGTCGGATGCTTACCTGACCAAGCTCCTGAAGTGCCCCTGTATTTTTAACTTTTGGAGGAAGAACCTCCATACTGTTTTCCACAGTGGCTGCGCCAGCTTACATTCCCCCCAACAGAGCACGAGGGTTCCTTTTCCCCCACATCCTTGCCAACACCTGTTGTTTCCTGTGTTTTTGATTTTAGCCATTCTGACCAGTGTAACATGAGATCTCATTGTAGCTTTGACTTGCATTTTCCTGTCGAGCATCTTTTCATGTGCTCATTGGCCATCTATATTTCTTCTCGGGTCAGATCTTTTAACAGTTTATGCTCAGAAAAAAAAAAAAAAACAACTACAAACTACAGAAAACATTTTTCCTTGGAAGCCAGAGTCTCTCCGTGGTTGTGCAGCTCATCATGTTTCCCTTTTCCACTAGGTTGCTGGGAAGCCCAGAACAATAATCGGTGGGCAGCTATTGCAACCTTACTAGCCCTTGCACCTAACATATTTGCTTTCTCCTTTCTTTAAGTTGTCTTTCCCATTTCTATTTAACCTGTTTACGTACAAAGACCACAGATTCTTTGGGAAACAGAGGTCAGCATGAATAATAAATGAATATAATGAATATAATAAAGAACAAATAAAAATGTAAGTGGCAGAGACTGGCCTCGAAAGATAAATCTAATTCCAAAAGCTGCAATTTCCCACATCATCACACCTCCCCCTTTCTGGCAGTTCTGGTGTGTTTCCGCCAGAGGATTCCCCAGGAATAGATGTGTTCTGGTTCCTGGGGTTGAGTGGTGCACAGCGGTGTGTCACCTGGACAGGGAGAACAGGTGCTCAGGAGACAATGTGACTCGCATGCCTCTCCCCCAGACAAGAAGGTTATTGGGTTATTTTGCAAGTCAGGCAGCCTGGACATCCCTGGTTTTATTGGAATTAACAGCAACATGGAGCACCTGGGTGGCTCAGTCGGTGAAGCATCTGACTTCGGCTCAGGTCATGATCTCAGGGCTCGTGAGTTCGAGCCCTGCATTGGGCTCTGTGCTGACAGTGCAACGCCTGCTTGGGATCCGCTCTCTCTCCCTCTTTCTCTGCCCCTCCCCCGCTTACACCCACGCTCTTTCTCTCTCTAAGTAAATAAACTTAAACAGAAGGAATTAACAGCAATATAATTGTAAAGGCTGAAAAAGGAGTGTGCGTGACCTTGAGCACTTGGGCCACCGTGGCCGCACCCCTCTGCCCTCACCCACCTGGACAGCAGGGACTTAGCCCTTATCAGAGCAGAATGGTCTGGAAGTTGCTGGCCACATGCCACGGATTGTATTTTCCTCAGGAGTAACCCGCAGTCTTTCCTTGAGGGGGGAAATTTAATTACGAGGAATTTACAAACATATTTGGGAAGAAAGGTAGGGCAGTCATTTCTCAATTAGAGCAAAGCTGGTTTTAATCACCTCCCTGGCAGCCCGTCCCCTCGGGAGGCAGGCGCTGGTGCCGATGAAGGCTGGAGCGGGAGTTAGAACGGGAGCTCCGGGCTTGGGGATCCCTCCCCGTGGTATTGGCTACCCCGTGAAAGCCTCAATCCAAGGCTTATCGTTATTTTCAGATCTCCGAATCTTACGCCCACACGTGTGCTGTTGCTTCAGGTCTGCAGGAGCCGGGCAGGGGTGGGGTGGGGGGCTGGTCCGTGACTGCCCTGAGCCAGAACAACAGGCGAGCTCCATGACCTTCTGCGGGAAGATCCCATACGTCTCCGGCCGGCCTTCTAGGAAAGACCTCTGTGTCAGCGCGTGTGTGTTCCGGTGTGTGCGTGTGCATATGTGGGCGAGAATGTATATGGTTGCGTGCGTAAGGGTATGAAGGTGGGCGAGTGTGCGTCCGTGAGTGGGGGGGGTGGGTCAACGTGCGTGTGCACGAGTCAGCAGGTCATTGGGTGTGTGAGCGTGCGTGTCCGTGCATGTGTGCGTAAGTGCGTGCGAGTGTGGATTGCGTGAGTGGGCGCGCGAGCGTGCATGTGCGTGCGTTCGCCTGAGTGGGTGCGTGTTGGAGTGAGTTTTCGAGCGAGTGTGTATGTGAGCGTGTGCACGCGTGAGCGTGTGCATTGTGCGTGGGCGGTGTCCTGGAGCCTTTTTTTAATAACGTGTATTTATTTATTGCTGAGAGTGACAGAGCAAGCGGGGAGGGGCACAGAGAGAGGAGGACAAGGGATCTGAAGTGGGCTCTGCGCTGACAGCGGAGAGCCGGACGGGGGGCTCCAACTCCCAAACCACTCGATCGTGACCTGAGCTGAAGTCCCACGCTGAGCCACCCGGCCGCCCCGCTGGAGTCTCTGTCCTTGCGAGAGAGGGGGGCATGGGGGAAGGAGAACGAGACCGGAATGGGAGCGTGCTTGACCTTGCCCTGAACAGACAGAAAGGAGAGCATGGACTAAAGCGATTGGTCTCAGAGACAATGCCTCCCCGTCTCCCTCACACACCTAACAGTCCTCGAGTAAATAAGGAAAGGCAGACAGACGCAATTCCCGAGAAAATAACATAGTCGCGTGATCTTCCCATTAGCTCCCCGCCCGGGCTCCCCGTGGAATGGCCCACAGCAGGTGCCCAGGAAGTTAAAAGTTCCAGACCGCCCCAGCCTCCCTCAATTCCAGGTTGTTCTGGAGCTGAAGGAATCTTGGGGGCAGCCAGCCTGACCGTGTCATCTTAGCCGTTGCAGAGTAGAGAGGAGTCGTGGCTCCCCCATGATCTGCGGACACAGAGGGCAGAGCTGGGGCCAGAGCCGATGTTTGCCGGAATGTGATTTAGCCTGGTTTCCTCAGGGGTCCTGCCTTCTTGCGTCTTGTCCTTTCTTCGTGTCAATCTCTTCCTTGACTTCCCTTCCTGTGCTATCTAGCGTGTCACTGGATTATTTATGTGGTGGTGTGACTGGTCTCCTTTTTTTACCCTCATTCCGTAAATCACTGCCCCCCCCTTAATCAACCTTACGATTGCCCCGAGTATGTTCCTCTGCTGTTCAGAGATACCCAGTGCCCCCCCATTACCTACAAAATAAAATCCAAGATATGTAATTGGCATCCAAGATCCTCTGCCGTCTAATATCTTTCTTATTTCCTACATACTTTTATCAAGACTGGCTTACTAATTGCATTAAGAATATACTTTATTCAATCTTGCATTCGACAAATACGTATTGACTGCTTTCCGTGCCCTAGTCAGTGTGCCAGCCCCCTATTAACGTAAGAACTTTATAATAACATAATGACACAGACGTTGTAGGAACCTGCTGAGTGCCAGGTGCACTTCTAAGTTCCCTGCGAAATAACTGCTCCGCAGGGCCTTCTGCACGTACAGCTTTGGGGAGCACCAGGCGCGTGGTGGATGCAAACATGATGCGGCCTTTTGGATTTTGTGACCCATCAACTCTGCGTGGATTCTTCACAACAGCCTGAAAAGAGATGTGGTTCTATTCGGCCCATTTTATTGATGAAGGAACATTAATAGTCGCATTAACAGAGAGGTCCATTCAGGGTGAGTTTCAGTTTGGGCACTGCAACCTGATTGGTGGCTTGGAATCAGAACCCATATGCCTGAGCTTTCTACCACATCATCCTTCCAAATGTGCATTACCTCATTAAACGCTCATCGCGATGCAGTGAGGCTGTTACTGGCGTCGCCATTTTATGGATACAAAAAAAAAAAAAAATACAGGGTTCAGAAAAGCTAAATGATTTGCCAGAGACTTAGTAAATTTCTCATCAGGATTTGAATCTAGGTTACGTCCGTTTTTCTAAAGCCAAGTGAAAAAATTTCTAATTCTAATTAGTGTTTCATTCTGGCAAGAACACTAAGGTTGGATCCCAGAGGACAGGGATTATGACTTTCTTACAATCCAGCACTGATGTCCCTTTTCTCTGGAACTCTGTTTCCTCATTGGCAATATAAAGGGATTCGACCGTGTCCGTACTTCTCAATCTAGGGTGCGCCTTAGGAGAAACTGAAGAGTTTGAATAAAATACACCCATCTGTGACTTTTACCTAGATACTCATTTAATTGATGCGTGAATGCACTCAGGCATTAACGTTTTTCTATAGGGCCAAGGTTGAGACTGCCGGATGCTCCATCACCACCACCTTGGGAGATTTGCCTCTATTGCTTCTCTCATTTCAGCGTCTTTCTTTTCTCTTCCAGTCAATGCGTGGCCGTCCACTTGAAAGGCATTGTTTTGGAGAGCTAATTTGGCCGAGATAGGCTAGCTCGTACGGCAATGACCATGACCGCATGACCCTGAAATCTACCCTAGGTTGTATTTCTTACTCGTTGTAGCTCAGCTGATGCTCCGGGTCCGTATTGCCTTCGCTCTTAGGCTCAGGCCGACACAACAGCGTCTGTCGAAGAGAACGCCGACAGGTGGAAAGAAAAGATGACAAACCATGCCTCTACTTCAAAGGGACACTCATTGCTTCTACTTATATCTCATTGCCTAAGCCAGTCACATGGCCAAGCCCAAGGTCACTGGCGTCTAGAAATATAATCTACCCTCAGAGAGGGCAAATGGTATTTTTGTGCCATAAGGCAGCTACTATAGGGCGTTTCCTTTCCAGCCCAGCCCATCGCCCTCATGAGCACCTTCCTGTCCCTTCATTGGCTTTGGTCATTCCCTACTTTGAACCTCTACAGCACTTGGTGAACCTCTTTTTTACCATATAGTAATCTATGTGCTGGTTTTATGCCCTATACGATGTAATAATTTTTTTAGTGCAGGAGCTATATCTGGTCATCTTTAAGTTCTTCGTGCACTGAAAGTATTCGCGGGGGCATGCAGTAAGTCTAAACAAACACTTAAAAGTAATGTGGCCATTTATTTGCCTGGCTGGAAATCTTATTGATAAATCTGCATTGCTGAATTTATTTCTGTTCAATGAATATTTATTGAATACTTACAAGGCACCATAGGAGTCTGGTGCAATCGATAGGAGAAACTTTGGATTTGGAATCAGCAGACTTAGGATTAAATCCTGACTCAGCGGCACCTGGGTGACTCAGACAGTGTAGCATCTGACTCTTGATTTTGGCTCAAGCCACAATCCCAAGCTTTGTGAGTTCGAGCCCCACATTGGGCTCGGCGCTGGACTCTGTGCTGACAGTATGGAGCCTGCTTGGGATATTTTCTCACCTTCTCTCTCTCCCCTTCCCCCATTCACACTGTCTCTGTCTTTCTTAATAAAAATGAAACTTAAAAAAGAAAAAAAGAAAGAAGACCTAAATCCTGAGGCACCAGGGTGGCTTAGTTGGTTAAGATCATGGTCTCATGGTTCATGAGTTCAAGCTCAGCATCAGGCTCTGTGCTGGCAGCTCAGAGCCTGGAGCCTGCTTCCGATTCTGTGTCTTCTCTCTCTGCCCTTTCTTTGCTTGCTCTCTTCTCTCTCTCTCAAAAAAAATTAAAACAAAAGACTCCCCAGAATATAACCTAAATCCTGACTCAGTCACTTACAAGCTCTGCTCTGCAGCAAGTTCCTCCACCTGTCTGAGCCGCATTTTCCTGCCTATAAAGTAGATTTTCACCTTATTTTCTCATAAGGTTGTGGTAATGGTTAAAGGAGGGAATGAATATACCTATAACATTTCAGGTATTCAAAGTGATAAACTATTTTTTTCAAAGTAGTAAGTTATTATTTTAATGGTCAAATTTTTACATACAAATCCATACTTATTTTTCTGTTTTTACTCAAACACTCTTTCCTTCTCCTCCTTCTTTCGAAGTCATGGAAGGGGGAATATTACATTTAATTTTATCTCCTGAGTCTCAGGGTGGCCTAGCCTTACCCTTTTCTGTGGGATCTCCAGGAAGATGCATGATTGTACTTTTCTTTTCTTTTTTTTTTTCTCACATGCAACAGCCAGAGAGACTGGAGAGAAATAGACACTCTACTCTTGTCAAGGCAGGCCCTGCCTCTTCTATTCCTTCCGTAGCTACATTAGCCCATCTAAATTCTAGATAGAGCCAACATGTTGACATTGAATGCGTATGCATTTGGAGTCTGACTAATTTTGGTTCAAATTCCGGCTCTGTTGACTGTCCTATGTAATATGCACCCAATTCGTTAATTCCGAGCATACATTTTTCATTCATTAAAAGGCTATAATGTATATCAGCTGGCAGAATTTGTAGATAGATTGAAAGGTGATAGAAGACAGAGCCTATATTATAGTTCCTGCCATACAAGTTGGCACTCTACTACTAAACATTAGCCCATCACTATATTAGATGAGGGAACAGGTTGCCTTCCCACTGGAAGAGTCTTCTTTGGGATGAAGGCTTTGGACCGTTACGATGTTTTCAGGGAAATGACCAAGGGAAATATATACCAGCAATGAGTCCACTGCTCACGTTTGTGTTAAATCTTCTGTGATAGTTCAGATACACATTTCCACAAGCAATATCCCTCAACTCCTACTGGTGAGTGTTCCTGAACCGTAAGTTAAAGAGTCTATAGAGGGAAAATTCGTCCTACTATAACTGTGAGCCCAGAAAGGTTCTCACTATACTTTCCCTGCTTCTGTCTTGGTAACTTCCCACAGCCTGCCAATGCCAGAGGATTTAAGAGTGCCACTCGTCTCTAGTATAATATAAAATCAAGATAAATCAGAAGCACAAAGTTCTCACGGTGTGACTGAAGTCATCTTGCACGTGATAATTGGTGAAAAGCCCTTTTCTGTTGTTCTAAGTAGCAAGCTCACGTTCCAGGCTGCACCCACAGAGCTTATGTGTTTCATGTGGGCTCTCTCTATGCCTGATAGAAACCAAATTAGATCCTACTTTCAGCCTAAAAGGAAAAAAAAAAAAAACTTTTCTGAAGAAAAACTTCGTTCTTCTTTTGTTTTCAATTTATATCTTAGTTTTACCATGGGAGTTTTGGCTTAAAGTTGTTCTCATTGGAGATTCTTGGTTGGCTGGAAGCCGCCGGACTCTGCTTACAAGAAATGGTTAAAGAATAATGACACTGGAATCTATCATTAGCAGAACTAGTTAAAATATCTGAGCATCATGGTTGTTGTTTTGCATTTGTTACACTTTGTTCGTGCTGATGATTGTAAACACGGGCCACAAACCAGAGGTGCTGAAAGAGCTTTTTATAAAATGCAGATTCTGAGGCCATGGGCTCTATCTCTAAACCAAGTATAGAAATCTAGGTATCATTATTTAAAAAAATAAAAATTCTGTTGTTTGATTCTAATGAACAGAAGCATGGCAAATGTTGAGAAACCTGGAAGGTGATAACTACTGGTGATGACTAGACTAGTGAAACTCAGTTTCCAAGGTCACTTAGTAAAACCGTAGACTGGGGTTCAATCCATCCTGGTCTCACAGCGTGATGTAACCCCTACCTTCAACAAAAGCAGGTGCGAGAGTGCAGAGGAATCCTATGGGGTGTGGAGGGGCCCCGCCTGTGTTGTTTCGATTTGGTGGGATGAAGAAATGGGCCAGAAATCAACATTTAAAATTTTTTAATATTTTACTTTATTTTGAGAGAGAGAGAGAGAGAGAGAGAGAGAGCGAGCGAGCAGGGGAGGGACAGAGACAGAGAGGGAGAGAAAATCCTAAGCAGGCTCTGAGCACCAGTGCAGAGCCAGACATGGGGCTTGAACTCAAAAAACCCTGTGATCATGACCTGAGCTGAAATCAAGAGTCTGTCGCTTAACTGCTTAACTGAATGAGTCACCCAGGAGCCCCTCAGAAATCAACATTTGAAAGAGCCCTCCCCTCACCAGGCGATTCTGATGCAGGCATCTGAGGACTGTGTTGGGATAACTGGTCTACTACCTCTAATTTAAAGAAAGAAAGCAATGCCCCTTGCATTGCACTTGGCTTACTTCTCAGCTTATCTAGCCAATTAGATTATTTCCATGGACTTATCATGGATCCCGTTTTTTAATTTCTCCTTGTCGATGAGGGTTTTTTGTTTTGTTTTGTTTTGTTTTTGTTTGTTTTTGTTTTTTCATAGGTGGAAAACCAAATTATAGATCTGTTCATTCTAGTCTAGAATTCTAGAGTCGAACCCTTTCTCATGAACTACAGAGGTACTAGGTCCACTCACCTTGCTTCTCCTTCCTCCACCCTTAGTCTGATTCCCATCATCTGGTCCAACGCACTGGTTCTGGCCAAGAAGACAGGAACAGCCACGGGACATAGTGAGCACACAAAGGAAACTTCCACTTCTGCTTGTCTTTGGGTAAACAGAATTCTCTCCCAGAGAATTCTGTCTCAAAGTCTCAAATCTGGTTCTCAGGAGAGAGGGTCTCTTTTCACAATTATCCTTCCCAGATCTACTTCCTGTCACCTTCCCAATGTCATCTTCTTGCATATTGCTCCCGTCTGCTAAGATGGCTGCCCTGGCTTCCTTTCTGTACGTATGACATTACATCTAAAGAGTAAAGACCTTCCCACACACCAAGTGATCATCGTCCCTTAAGTAAGAGGTGGTATTGGGTAGTCAAAAGTCATGAGTTTTCAAGCATATGACGGCTGTCCCTGAATATGGTGAGTCTGCCCAGGAGGGAATCTAAGCTGTGCCATGCAGTCCCTATGGTATGTTAGATAAGCTACTTAGACTTTTGAGGTCTCAATTTCATCACCCACAAAGTGGTGATAAAGGGAGGCCAGTTACAAACATCAAATGACAATATATGTTGGGGCACCTGGATGGCTTAGTCGGTTAAGTGTCCTACTTCGGCTTAGGTCATGATCTCATGGCTTGTGTGTTTGAGCCCTATGTCGGGCTCTGTGCTGACAGCTCAGAGCCTGAAGCCTGCTTCAGATTGTCTCCTGTCTTTCTCTGCTTCTCCCCTGTTCATGTACTATCTTTCTCTCTCTCAAATATAAATAAAAACATTAAAAATAAATAAATAAATGACAACATATGTAAACGTTAGCAGTTATAACTGTATTTGAAGCCGGGGAGACTTGGATTGAAATTCTGCCATGTGCTTGAAGTTAACCTCAAGAAGTCTCTGATTCCTGGTCTACAAAGTAAATGTAACATCGTTTACGTCTCCATTTGTTGTGGAGAAAGCACCTATGCTGATGTTTCGAAAACTCCTAGGATGTTGCTGGCACATAGGAAATGCTCTGTGGAAGTTAGTCATTGTCCTGAGCTGTGCTTCCAAAGGCCAGTCCAAGGAACCTGCCTTCCCGACCAATCTAGGGCGCATCGCCTCCTAGAACTCTGGTTGCCGGATATACCTAGAGCGGCCAGTGCAGAGAACGCGGCCCGGCAGAAGGACGTCCCGCAGCATCTTGGTCCTAGAAAAACTTTGCACATGCCAGAGTCACATTGTAGGCAGGCTTTCCTTTTCTTTTTTCTTTTTTTAAAATTTTTATTAAAGTTTAGTTTTCTTTATTTTGAGAGAGAGATAGAGAGCCAGCAGGGGAGGGCTAGAGAGAGAAGGAGAGACAGAATCCCAAGCAGGCACAGAGCCTGAAATGGGACTCAAACTCACAAACTGTGAGAACCAAAATCAAGAGTCGGATGGTTAACTGTCTGAGCCACCCAGGCGCCCCAAGGCAGGCCTTTCTCTGAAAACTGGAAAACTATACACAACATCTTTCAGGAAAACGACCTCTAACTGTGTCTGCTTTCTCCCACCAATACTCCCACTGAGGCTGCAAATGCATGACATCTGTGTCATTGCCGCCTCCGATCATTCTTTCCGGCTGAGTCTCTTTGACTGTGGTCTCAGAATCCCTCTTAGCACGGCGCTCCATGACACGTTACTGGTTAATCGGTGTTTGCACGCACGTGGGGCCACCTGGTTGCTCTCTTTGCAAGAAGAGCTCCGTGAACTGCGCTCGGACTCCGATCAATTGCATGTCTTGCCCTGAACCTCCCGTCTCAGAGCCGTGACAGCTGGCCTGTTGTTGGCTTCCCACGCTGGTCACATCTGTGGTCATTGTATCACAGTTGCTGTTAACTTCAAGTCAGCGAAAATGGCTCAGCAGGTCCAAGTGAACCAGAGGTATATTTTCCCCCTTTATTTTCAAAACTTCTAAGAACAGCAGCGCAATTTTTTTTTTAATTAAAAGAAAAGGCAGCCCTGGATCCTTCATCCCCATTTCTTTTCCTGGTGGGGTGTAATTTGAGGAGATGCACTAAAAATGTCAGAAAGGAACAGATCGGAATGAGTGTTTCAATCCTCCAGGCATGAGGCAAACTCTCCAGGAAAGTAATCTTGAAAATATTTGGACTCGACCACATTGTTTTAACCCCTCAAGCGAACACTGGTGGCTCTTATCCATGTCTGCTGGATACAAAACTGCCCACTGAGGTGCGGGGGCGGGGGGATGAAAGTCCCCTTTTCTGGTTCCACCGCCTGTGGCAGAGGGCCATGGTGGTGGAGAGTTCTCTGCTTCTGTTTCTGCCATTTCTGGGCTGGTGCACCCAGGTCTTCAAGCCATTCCTCTGACTGGTCAGGGCTGATTCAGAGGACCCAGTTCCTGATGACTGAGGATCTCCTATGTCATGCCAGAAAATGTGTCCCCCCACCCTTGACAAGGGAGGCTGAATGTTTTGTAAGACTAATACCGCAGTAACAATGCATCATCTCCTGTGGCTGCCCCCTGCTGTCGTTGCCGGTTCACCCGGCCTGAGAATTCCTCGTCACTTCCTGTTCTGCGTCATTGTCCCGTGCTCATAACCCACCAGTTGTGGCCCAGCTGGAATGCATTCCACATCGGGGGTGGCGTCGTGCACCTGGTGTGTGAGCTGATCTCCCACTTACCGTGGTGCATTCAACCTTCTGGGTGTTTGTTTTGAAAGCAGCTCTATAAATGTCAAATATTATGAACCGTCTAAGTGAGAGATGGGAGAACCAAAGAGCTTGGGGAAACTGAATAATTGAATAAAATCTTTAAACTTTTTTTTTTAATTCTCCCCCCCACTTTTCTTTCCTTTTCCAGCTGCCGCTTGAATTTGGATTTCCAGACTCGCAATCAAAGCACTGAAGTGACCATCCCTGTAAATATTTGAGTTGACACAAATCTGGAAACACTAACCATTTATATAGAAAGCCAAGGTTATTATATTCTTGCTCACATTAGCAATACTTTTGGCATATAAGATAGAAATGTAAGCAAATGTGGCTTTTATCCATAAAAAGCTTTCAGACGAATATAATTAAAAACAGTATCCACCATATTCGTGGTGTCAATGTGACCAGGAATAGTTAGTTCCGCTCTCTCTGAGGTGGCAAATCACAGCTCATCTATATTGATGTTGGAGCTGTTTTTAAACAGTAACCTATTAACTGTCTCCTTGCTCTTCTCTTCCAACAATGCGTCATCTCTTTTACAAATGATCTTCCTTAAGTCTGTCTCTCTCACAAATAATCTTCCTTAAATACAGTCATTCCAGGTCTTTCTTCTTGTCATTTTTGTTAAAATCTTTAGAGAAGATCAAAGACAAGAGCAAAGGCAAGCCATTCAAACCGAAGGCAATTCCCTCTGAATCCATCTTCTCAAAAGGCTAAAAATCCTTTGTTTTTAAAATGCTGGGGTTAATTTATCTACCATTTCTTTGCATGGCATGAATGGATACAAATGTTTGTTCCAAGAACAGAAATCTTTCAAGAATATATTAATAGAGTGACTCATTCTTAAATAAGATTTTTGACTTTGGGAAGAAATTGGATCGGTGTGTATACCTCCCACCATCTATTTTCATTCATTAATAGCAAGTACGTCAACCTCAGGAGAATTTATTTATTTTCCTGGTGTTTTGCCTCCCTTGGAATGTAAACATTAACAACCAAACTGAAGGTGGTATTAACAAGGAAAGCTTACAAAATTCTAGATGTCGTATGACATATGAGCACTGGGTTACTGAGGTTTTGAAGGTGAGTATTATAATCTATTGCAGCTTTTTTCCTTTAATTGATCTCAGCTAAACTCCTGGGAAGATCTAGTTGGATTCCGATCCTGCTGGATTAATATTAGCAGGGCCGGCCTTCTCCCAAAGGGATCACTTGCTGGTAAGCTAAGAATTATTTATGTCATATGAACTTCTAAACATATTTTCAACATTGATTTCAATAAAGGCCATACTCTGAAGTAGTGTCCAGGTATGACTGATCCTTAAACAAAGGCTTATAGCTTGTAGGCTTACCATATTGTATACATTTCCCATTGCTAATGGAACAGATTACCACAATTTTAGCGCCTTAAAAAGAGTGAATTTATTATCTTCCAGTTCGGGCGGTCAGAAATTCACAGTGTGTCTCACTGGGCTAAAATGAAGGTGTCAGCAGGGATTCGTTCCTTCTAGAAGCTCTAGGGGAGAATTTGTTTCTTTGCCTCACCGGAGCTTTAAGAAGCCACCCACATTCCTTGATTCACAGCCTCATTCCTTCATCTTTAAAGCCAGCAATGTTGGGCCCAGTCCTTTGTAAACTATCTCCCTGGTCTTTCATCCGATTCCCTTTTAGGAACACTTGTGATAATGTTTGTCCTATCTGGATAATCCAGAATAATTTCTCCCTATTAAGCTCATATAAGTAGAAATCTTACTTCCATCGCACACTTAAATCCCCTCTGTCATGTAACAGAACATATTCATAGGCCCTGGGCATTGGGAGGTGGGCAAGGTTGGGGGGCCAAGAGGCTGCCTACCATACATACTGATAGGCATTGGAGGTTTTACGACAATTGGCTGGGGACAAAAAAGAAATCAATACTTGAGTGGAATCCAGCAAAGACTGAGGATTGGGGCTTCAAGTAGACTGAAACAATAAATAAGAAATCAATGTTTTGAGTGTTCTGTGAAGTCTCAGCTCCCAGTGTGAGAATTGTGTGTTGAACATTTATGAACATGAACTTACTCATTACCAGACACTGTTGAATCCGTGTGTGTTAAAAAATAAATGAGAAAGTCCCTGTCTGTCCTCAGGGATGCTGTAACTGGGAGGGAAGGATAAGTATGCCAACAGCATATACAGGGCAAGAGACGCTGACTGTTGTGGTCTCCACCAAGGACTGTTTCATCCTGGAAATGGCATTTGGAAAGCCTTGCAAGGATGGCATGGGTGGGGCATGGAGGGAGTTTCATGTTGAGGAAGTTCTAAGAAGAAAGATTAGCCACAGTTTCAGGTTTTGTGGGGTCTGAAATTTATACCATTTGGGGGGGGGACTCTTCTTTTTTCTAATTTTTTAAATGTTTATTTATTTTTGAGAGAGAGAAAGACAGACAGACAGACAGACAGGGAGAGTACAAGTGGGGAAGAGGCAGAGAGAGAGGGAGACACAGAATCCAGAGCAGGCTCCAGGCTCTGAGCCATCAGCACAGAGCCTCAGAGCCCCGATGCCTGATGTGGGGCTTGAACCCATGAACCATGAAAGCATGGCCTGAGCAGAAGTAAGATGCTTAACCGACTGAGCCACCCGGGTACCCCAATTTTGGGGGGAGGGCTCTTCTTAAGAAGAAAAAGAAGAAAGGGCACCTGGGTGACTCAGTTAAACATCTGACTTTGGCTCAGGTCATGATCTCACAGTTCATGAGTCGAATTCCACATTGGGTGAGCTCGAACCCCACTTCAGGTGAGCCTGCTTCTCTCTCTCTCCATCTCTCTGCTCTTTCTCACTTGTGCCCTCTCTCTCTCTCAATAAAAAAAGAGAGAGAGAGAGAGAAGAAAAAGAAAAAGGAAAAGAAGAAGAAGAAAAAGAAGAAGAAGCAGAAGGAGGAGGAGGAGGAGGAGGGAGAGAAGAAGAAGAAGAAGGAAAAAAATAACAAATACAAAATTAGGTCAAAAAGTCAATATTTATTTAGGAAAAGAAAATATTCCCCCCAAATGGCAAATACTATAAACATCACAAAATCTGGAATTATAATACAATTTGATATTAATTAGCTATCTAACCCACCTCTCTAATATCTTTTCTCTTCATTTTTGACTACACATGCTTTCATCACTTATTCATATGACAATAATTTTGCTGTATTACTTTAATAAAGAGACTTGAAAGAAAATTCATATTTCCTTTTACATGGGTGATCTATTGTTATTACTATTAATATTGTTGTTGTTGAGAATTAAGATATCAAAAACATGTGATTTCCTCTACAGATGCATTTTTTGTTTGTAGTTCTACTACGGGATCGAATACTCTGAGGAATTTCGTTAAGTTCTGTTTTGTGTAACTCCCATAAAAAAACAGAGAAGCATGTATTTATGACTGCGTACACTCCATTATGGCATGTATTTCTGAGAGAAGAGGATCTCCCAAGTTTGACTGGGCATTGGAAACCACTTAGAGTTTTATACATTTAAAAAGTTTTAAATGTTTATTTATTTTTGAGAGAGAGAGAGAGACAGACAGATAGAATGCAAGCAGGAGAGGGACAGAGGCAGTGGGAGACATAGAACTCAAAGCAGGGTCCAGGCTCTGAGCTGTCAGCACAGAGCCTAATGCGGGGCTTGAACTCAAGAACTGGGAGATCATGACCTCAGCTGAAGTCGGATGCTTAACTGATGGAGCCACCCAGGCCCCCTTAGTTTTATGGATTTTTGAATGAGTTTTTCACAGCCTAACTTCTGGGTCTGTGTATTTCATACCTTGTGTCTTCTGCATGGTCCATATTTCATCAGGCCCCAGAGTATGGGCTATTATTGTGACACAGCTGCCGTTATAGTGACGGGAAAAACTTGGAAGCTATTCCTATCCTAAGATAGCTAGATAGAATTTATCTACGTACAATATTGGCTACCAACTACATAAATATTCCCCATTAATCCTAAACTACAAGTATACCCAACTCAAATATTCTTTAGTAAGATCCATCAACTTCCTATGGCTACTCTAATGCCACTCAACACCAAGTAGAAATGTAATGAAAAAGAAAACGAAATGGAAAGATATTATCTGTTACTGCATAACAAATCACCCCCAAATGTAGTGGCTTGAAACAAAAGTAATCCTCTATAATGTCTCAGTTTCTTTGGGTCAGGAATTCAGATGGGGTACAGCAGGGGTGACATGATGTCAGGGCTTCTGCCTCTGGGGAACTAAAATGATCTGAGGGCTTGACTGGGGCTGATGGATCAATTCCTAGGTCAGCAATCTTGTGGCGACAAGTTGGTGTCTCCATACGTGGGTCTCTACACGGGGCTGCCTGATTGTCTTTTTAAAAGGGTAGCTTGTTTCCCCCTGGGTGAGCAATCCAAGAGAGCAAGATAGAAACGGCAATATCTTTTAGGATTTGTGCTAAGAAGTTACATGCATTAACTTATGGTCCCAGAGGTCGACTCTTACTCATATGACAAGGAGAACATGGTGGCATAAATACTGGGAGATGAGAATCACCTACATTATGGACTGAATGCTTGTGTCCCTCTAAATCTTTGTGCTGAAGCTCTAACCACCACCGTAATGGTATTTTGAGGTGGGACCTTTGAGAAGTAATAAGGTTTATATAAAGTCAGGAGGGTAGGTCGCATGATGACATTGGTATCCTTAGAAGAAGAGAGACTAGAGTTCTTTTCTTTCCCCCACTTGAGAAGGTGGCTGTCTGCAAACCCAAAAGAGGGCTCTCACCACAAACTGAATGTAGCTGGCAACTTGACCCTGGATTTCCCAGCTTCCAGAACTGTGAGAAACAAATGTCTTTGTGTAAGCCACCCTATCTACGGTGTTTTGTTATAGCAACCTGAGCTGACTAAGACAGTTGGAAACCACCTTGGAAACTTGCACCACAGATGTGAGTCTTAAGAAAACAAAATAAAACAAAACAAAACAAAAACTACAAAAAAAAAATAACAAACCACAAAATTAAATTTTCTCATGTTGACATATTCAAACAATTATACGACCATGTGACCAAATTATTATGGTCTCTCTCAGAGCTTTGGAAAAGGGAAATAAGAGAAGACTTAAGTAAATGTTTTTTCTCTAAAAGTTAGACTTCTTTTTGCTATTTATATAAACTCCCACAAATGTCTTCATTCCTTGAGCAGAGTTTCCAACATACTGCAAACTATTTTTATTTCTACCATAAGCCTGAGACACAGGAAAGTTCAGGGTTAATACTAACCATGGGGTTCCCAACATTTGTCTACATCACTTAAGTCAGTTTTAAAGGAATAACATGAGAAACCTTCAAAAGGGGAAATGAAGTAAGAAGACAGTGACCTGGAGCCTGAGATTGGGTGAGTGGAGGTCTAAAAGGGCACTCTCCTATGGTTATTTTAGGACTGTGAACCTCAGGTCTTATTTTTAACATTGTGACACATACCCCTAATTTCTCCTGAGAATCTATTCTCCTGATCTTCCTTTTAGAATAGAAGCTTCTACAAAGCTTCTACACTGCACTTCTACAAAGTGCATACCACTTTTATTAGAGACTTTGACTTTCTGGCTACAGATCCTACATTTCAGACTCTCTTGCAGCTAGGTGTGTGATTAAGTTCTTGCCAATGGAATATAAGCAGGAGTGATGTATATAATTTTGTGTCATTTCCTCTTCCCTTTGGTGAATAAATGGAAAGGGCCACCTTAGATTCTAACATGGAAGCCACATTTTGAGGATAAAAAGTCTGCCAAACCCACTGCTCTATATAAGTCACTCACCTCTGGACCCTTTTGAGAGAGTAAGAGATAAAAATCAGCTTCTGTTTTATTTAATCTATGAAAGCTTGGTGTCTCTTAGTTACTGCTTCTTAAATTGATCCTTAACATAGTAAAGTAACAAGTTAAAGATTCATCTCCCTTCAGACAAATATTTTTTTCCCTCCAACAATGAACAAGTCATTGCCCAGATGCCTGATGGAAAATGACCCAAAACCCAGGTTAGAATAATCCAAGTATCCCCTCCATGTTTCCATGCTCTAGCTTGACCTTGATGGCCTTTACTTCCAGAATTAGTCTTTTTTTTTTTTCCAGCAGTGTCTCTGAATGTGAAGAAACTATACATGTGATTATTTTATCCCTGTTGTCTCCTCTTGGCAAAGATGATTGAGTGGTTGGCCTGTAAAATTCTCATGATGGAGACTTTTGCTATTTTTTTCCTTCTCACCTGTTCTTTTTTTCCCTCTGTGTCTCATTTCAAACCTTGCAGTGGAAGGAGGAAACCTGTCAGCAGGTGTGGGTGACAAGAGTGAGGTGAGAACTGGATGTACGGTCTGAGGTTACAGGAAATGGTTGTTTATGGAGCCCCATTGGTACTCAGGGGATTACAAAATGAAGCGTTAAATTCAAAAGTTCTGACTCACTATTCCCTTGAGCAAAGGACTTCAGAAAACACAGGTGTGCGGTCTACTGAGCTGGTGGTTTCCTTTACAGTTTACTTCTGAAGAAATAAACGTTGACATTCTACCCTGAGGGTTGCAAAGTTTTACCTCCCAGAGAGACCCCTGGGATGATGTGTATTTTAGAAACCTTAGACATGAACTTGTATTTAGACGGGGTTCACTTTTGGTGATATCACTCACTCCTGGTTTTCCTTCTCCTTCGCTGGTAAAGTCCATCCTGGACTGGGCTTTACCTCTTGCTCTTTTCTTTTCTTTTTTTTTTTTTCCTCCGACTCCTGAATGCTGACTGCTCCTGAATCAGCCTTGAGCCTCCTTCTCTTAACTATAAACTGGCCCCATGTCTGTACACACCATCTATGTTCCAATGCCTTCCAAATTTCCACCCCTGATCTCTCCCTGGAATCCCAGACTTCTACATTCCAAGTGCTTACAAGGCAAGCTGCTTGTCTAATGCACATCTAGACCTTAACATGGCAAAATACAGACAAAAGCGAAAACAAACACACAAAAAAACCCTCCCGATTTTGCTTGCCTTTTTCTCAAACCTGCTCCTCATCTAATATACGAGTCAAAGAACTTTTAGTTCAGGTCATGCTGTAAAAACTCCATATTGGGCTATTCGTTTTTTGGGTGTGGAGTTTAGTAAGTTCTTTATAGATCCTAGATACTAGTCCTTTATCCGATATGTCATTTGCGATTATCATTTCCCATTCCGTTGGTTGCCTATCAGTTTTGTTGGTTGTTTCTTTTGCTGTGCAGAAGCTTTTTATCTTGATGAGGTCCCAGTAGTTCATTTTTGCTTTTAATTCCCCTGCCTTTGGAGACGTGTCGAGTAAGAAATTGGTGCCTTTTAGGTCAGAGAGGTTTTTTTCCTGTTTTCTACTCTAGGATTTTGATGGTTTCCTGTCTCACATTCAGATCCTTTATCCTTTTAGAGTTTATTTTTGTGAGTAGTGTAAGAAAGTGGTCTAGTTTCATTCTTTTGCATGTTGCTGTCCAGTTCTCCCAGCACCATTTATTAAAGAGGCTGTCTTTTTTCCATTGGGTACTCTTTCCCACTTTGTCAAAGATTAGTTGGCCATATACTTGTGGGTCCATTTCTGAGTTTTCTATTCTATTCCATTGGACTACTATGTGGCAATGAGAAAAAATGAAATCTGGCCATGTGTAGCAACATGGATGGAACTGGAGGGTATTATGTTAAGTGAAATAAGTCAGTCAGAAAAAGACAGATACCATATGTTTCCACGAATAGGTGGACTTTGTGAGACTAAGCATAAACCAGGGGGAGGGGAAGAGGGGAAAGGAAAAAAAGACACAGAGAGGGAGGGAGATAAAACATAAGAGACTTTCAAAGACTAAGAAAAAACTGAGG
>PITB01025871.1:0-22267 GCA_004024585.1 Paradoxurus hermaphroditus
TGCATCTAGGTAACTATCGAATCATTCTGAATACTCAAGAAATCGACCTGAGGACTGACAGAATGATCCACACTACTGGAGGGAGAAAAGAGACCACTTCCTGGAAGGTAGGATGCTCCAAAGCATGGTTTGGGGAAGAATCAGATCACAGGTGCTAAGGAGGAGAGGGAGCCCTGTTTGCAGAGAAAGGCAAGAGAGAACGGGATGCACAGGGCTGAGCACCGGGAGGACACTTCTCCAAAGTCATTAGCTGGCGAGAGGAGAGGGGCTGAATTTCATGAGGTTTTGCAACCAGCAGGGCTCAAAGATGGAGGTTCCAGACTTCCCAAGGGTGGCTGTGATAGAGACCTAAGGATGCTGCCCTAATCCCGGAGTGAAGACAGGCAAACAACCCCAGGGCAGACTGTGCCTTCTGATAATCACCTAAGGGGCATGGGGAGAGAATTTTCCTAATTTTTGGAGTGTCTGCAAGAGGAAGGCTTGCTTCTCCAGGGACAAAAGAACCCTTGGGTTCCAGTTCCCTCCCCCCGCCCTTCCAGCCCCTCAGCATAGGTGCAGAGACCCTTGATGAGGGCAGCTAACAGGGACACTCCTGTTTAGCCTGCTTGTTCCAAATCCCGTGCCCCTGGGCTCTTGTGTGAGTGCCCTTCTGGGTCCGACCTGCACCAGTTCCAGCCCAGTGAGAGCCCTTCTCAGAGAATGAGTGCAGGGCCCTGACACAGCAGGTCCCTGAAGTTTGGAAGCTGAAAAGTCAGCAGTCCTGGCTGGAGTCGACCCCAAGGTGTGCTGTGCTGCTCTAGGCAAGCAAGCGACCCCGAGACAGACTGTGAAATCACTGATCTGAAAAATGCCTGTACAGATATATGTTCCATCAAGCATAAGAGCATTCGTATCAAGGAGCCACAGAAGAAGAGAGAGAAAAGGGGGCAGAGGGTTTATTTGAGTAAATTATAGCTAAAAACTTCCCTAATTTGGGAAAGGAAACAGACTTCTAAATCTAGGAGGTACAGATAACTCACATTAAATCAATTAAAGCAGGCTAACCCCAAGACATATTGTAGTTAAATTCACAAAATATAAAGAAAAAAAATCCTAAAAGCAGCAAGACAACAGAAGTCCCTAACATATAAGGGAGACCAATAAGGTTAGCAGATCTCTCCACAGAGACTTGGCAAGCCAGAAGAGAGCGGCGTGATATATTCAGTGTGCTGAATGGGAAAGAATTGTGGCCCAGAATATTCTATCCAGCAAGACTATCATTCAGAATAGAGAGATGGTTTCCCAAACAACAACTTCAAAAGTTCGTGAACCAGCCCTGCCAGAAATATTAAAGGGGACTCTTTGGGGAAGAAATGCCAAAAGTAACAAAGACTAGAATGGTACAGAGAGAATCTCCAGAAACAACAACAAAACAAGCAATGGCATTAAATACATATCTATAAACAATTACTCTGAATGTAAATAGACTAAATGTCCCAATCAAAAGAAATGGGGTGTCATAATTGATAAAAAAAAACCCATCTGTATACTGCCTACAAGAGACTCATTTTTGACCTAAAGACACTTGCAGATTGAAAGTGAGGGGACGGGAAAACATTTATCATGAAAATGGACATGGAAATCAAGCCAGAGTAGCAATACCTATATCAAACTAGATTTTAAACCAAAGACTGTAACGAGAGATAGTGAAGGGCACTATGTCATAATAAAGGGGATTATCCATCAAGGAGAGCTAACAATTGTAAATATTCATACTGCCAACTTGAGAACACCCAAATATATGAGACAATAACCAACATAAACTCATTGATAATAATATAATAATACTAGGGGACTTCAACACCCCACTTACATCAGTGGACAGATCATCTAAGCAGAAAATTAACAAGGAAAGAATGGCTTTGAATGAAACGCTGGACCGGATGGACTTAACAGATATATTCAGACCATTTCATCCTAAAGCAGCAGAATACACATTCACATGGAATATGCACTTTGGAAAGACCACAAATACATGGGACATTCCCCAAAACAGATCACACACTGGGTCACAAATCAGGCCTCCACAAGTATACAAAGACTGAGCTATAGCATGCAAGTTTTCTGACCACCACACTATGAAACTTGAAGTCAACTACAAGAAAAAAATTTGGAAAGATCACAAAGACATGAAGATTAAAGAGCATCCTACTAAAGAATGAATGGGTCAACAAGGAAATTAAAGAAGACATTAAAAAAATACATGGAAACAAATGAAAATGAAAACAAGACAGTCCAAAACCTTTGGGATGCAGCAATAGTGGTCATAAGAGGACAGTATATAGCAATATCGGCCTATCTCGTGCAGCAAGAAAAATCTCAAATAAGCAACCTAACCGTATACCTCATCTAAGGGAGCTAGAAAAAGGACAACAAATGAAGCCTAAAAGCCAGCAGAAGAAGGGAAATAACAAAGATTAGAGCAAGATAAATGATATAGTAACAAGATAGCAGTAGAACAGATCAAGGAAACAAGGAGAGAGTTCTTTGAAAGAACTAATAAAATTGATAAACCCCTAGACAGACTTACCAAAAAGAAAAGAGAAAGGATACAAATCATTGAGGAGAAAATAACAACCAACACCACGGAAATAACTATAAGAGAATATGATTTAAAAATACTTAAAATTCTCAACAAAATACTAGCAAATCATCCAACAGTACATTAAAAGAATCAGTCACAATCAAGTGAGATTTATTCGTGGATTGCAAGGGTGGTTCAAAATTTGCAAACCAATCAGCATGAAACACCACATAAGTAAAAGAGAGGGTTAGAACCATATGATCCTCCCAATATATGCAGAAAAAGCATTTGACAAAGTACAATATCCATTCATGATAAGAATGATGGTAGGGTTTGAGGGAACATACCCCAGCATCATAAAGGCCATATACAAAAGACCCACAGCTAATATCATCCTCAATAGGAAAAACTGAGGACGATGGATGTTTCCCTCTACAGTCAGGAACAAGACGGGGAAGTCCACTCCCACCACTGTTATTTAACATAGTACCAGAAGTCCTAGGATCAGCAACCAGAGAGCAAAAAGAAATAAAAGGCGTCCAAGTCGGCAAAGAGACATCAAACTTGCACTATTTGCAGACAACATGACATATGAGATAGAAAACCCAAAAGACTCCACCAGAAAATTGCTAGAACTGATATTTGAATTCAGTAAAGTGACAGGATACAAAATCAACATACAGAAATCTGTTGCATTTTTATACACCGATAATGAAGCAGCAGAAAGAGAAATTGAGGAACTGATCCCATTTACAATTGCACCAAAACCTAGGAATGAACCTAACCAAAGAAGTAAAATATCTGTATTCTGAAAACTACAGACCACAGATGAAAGTGGTTGAAGAGGGCACAAAGAAATAGAAAAGCATTCCATGCTCATGGATTGGAAGAACAAACGTTAAGATGTCTATACTACCCAAAGCAATCTACACATTTAATGCAATCCCTATCAAAATACCACCATCTGTTTTTACAGACCTAGAACAAACAACACTAAAATTTGTATGGAACCACAAAAGACCCTGAATGGCCAAAGCAATCTTTTTTTTTTTTTAATTTTTTTTTAACATTTTTATTTATTTTTGAGAGACATAGAGACAGTGTGTGAGCAGGGCAAGGGCAGAGAGAGAGGGAGACACAGAATCCGAAGCAGGCTCCAGGCTCCAGGCTCCAGGCTCCAAGCCGTCAGCACAGAGCCCAATGCGGGGGTCGAACTCACAGACCGTGAGATCATGACCTGAGCTGAAGTCGGCCGCTTAACCGACTGAGCCACCCAGGCGCCCCCAAAGCAATCTTGAAAAAGAAAAGCAAAGCTAGATGCATGAAAATTCTGGACTTCAAGTTATATTACCAAGCTGTAGTGATCAAGACTGTAACAAAAACACACCCATAGATCAAAGGAACAGACTAGAAAATCCAGAAATGGACCCACGACTACATATAGTCACCTAATCTTTGACAAAGCAGGGAAGAATATCCAATGGAAGGGGCACCTGGGTGGCTCAGTCGGCTGGGTGTCCACCTTCGGCTCAGGTCATGATCTCACAGTTCATGAGTTTAAGCCCCGCATTGGGCTCTTTGCTGTCAACATGGAGCCTGCTTCAGATCCTCTGTCTCCCTCTCTCTTTCTTGAGGGAGAAGCAGCCCTTCCTCCCGCTTGTGCTCTTTCTCTCTCTCTCTCAAAAATAAATTAACATTTAAAAAAAAAGAAAGTAGACGAACATGGAGCAGGGTGGGAACTCAGCTATAGAGAACAAACTGAGAGGGTTGCCTGAGGGGAAGCAGGTGGGGGGATGGGTTAAACGGATGATGGGGATCACTGAGTGCACTTGTTATGAACACAGGTTGTTGTATAGAGAGTCGAATCATTATATTATACACCTGAAACTCATATTACACTGTATGTGAGTTAACTGGACTTTAAATAAATAAAAAGCTTTTTAAAAAGACCTTTTCCCCAGGATGTTCTTGAGCGTGCTAGAGCAGGGGGAACATGCTAGGACAGGGGAAAGCATAAGTCTCAAAAGAGAGGAACTGCCTCTTTGTAATGTAAGATGGATAGGTGGCCTGGAGGGTTAGAAACTCTGGGGCTATTAGGAGTTTGAATTCTTACAGGGAAGAGTATGATCTAAGTGGTTGGTGGATATAAAACTAACTAAATCACTGAAGTAAAATTTTATACTTACTTGTTATACTTTAGTTCTGAGGGAGGGACAGGAGAAGGCGGTTTTGAAGTTCATGGCTGAGGAAATATTTTTGTTGTGCTGTTTTCAGCTTTCCATGGCAGAGATCTTGAACGATTAACAAAGAATACCCACCACTCCGGGGGCGCCTGGGTGTCTCGGTCGGTTAAGCATTCAACTTCAGCTCAGGTCACGATCTCACGGTTCGTGGTTTGAGCCCTGCGTTGGGCTCCGTGCTGACAGCTCAGAGCCTGGAGCCTGCTTCGGACTCTGTGTCTCCCTCTCTCTCTGCCCCTTCCTAGCTTGTATACAGTCTCTCAATCTCTCTCTCTCTCTCTCTCTCTCTCTCTCTCTCTCTCTCTCTCTCTCTCAAATATGAATAAATATTTAAAAAACAACATCAAAAACAAAAAAAAGAATACCCACCACTTGGATTAGGGAATTTTAACAAAGCACAGGCTAAGTAAGTCCATTTCCCACCAAATTAAGGCCATTATTATTAGCTAGATAATGTTAAGGTATGCTGTTTTATCCTCTGTGAAAATGAGTGCACACTATCTTGTTATGAGAGAAAAGTATGCATTCATGTTATATTTCAGATCAACTTTTTTTGCCTCTCTATTGTAAACCCCTAACGGTCTCAACTCTTCTGATTTTGTATGATTTTAACAGAACCAGAAATACTAATTACATGAGTGCACCAAGATCTAAGCATAATGATCTAAGCCCGAGTTTTGAAATCAGATACCCTGGCCCCGGTGCTCACAAACTGTGTGGTTTTTGTATATTATGTAACCTCCATGGTGCTCCATCTCTGTATCTGTAAAGTAGGGGTGATCGTAGTCTTTCAACAAATAAATAAATATTAATTGAGTACAGGTCTGTGTCAGATACTAGAAAAGTAACAGTCAACAAAATAAATATGCCTCCTACTCTCAGACCTTATAATTTGGCCAGTTGTAACATCAGATTTTGTTTCCTCAAAAGGATTTTGTAACTCTTAAGTGACACAATGATCGGAAAACTCTTAGCACAGTGCCTGGTACATAATTGTTCAAAAGCGTGCTGTTTTAATGTTGCGTTTTGATCATTCTGTCCTTCACAGGGCTAAAAAAGTTAGCTACTTATATAACGTTATTTCAGAAGTACCAAAGAGGCCCATATAGAAATGCTACCACTTGAAGATGTTAGACCTTAACGAAGGGTCCAAATTCGAGATTACATACGGGTCGTGGGCAACAGTTTGTTCTGGGGAATAAGGGAGCTACACACCGAAGGAAGATAGATTTAGTTTAGGTTTTGAAGGAAATTGAAATTAATATATCTTTACAACACGAAATACTGTGGGAGCTTGAAGGTATGTTTTAAAATATGAATAGAGTTTTATGCTATGGTTTGGATTTGAAAATGTCAGAAGCATTTCAAGTTTGTTCTAAATGTCCGCAGCCGGGGGACGGGAAATCTAACTGCTTCCAAACACTGGAAATTTTACTGAGGTTTTTGTATGTATTCCTAATAAAGAAGTTATATTTAGGGTAAAGTAATGATTAAAAATCAACACATTCATTTAAGGCGATCCTATCTGCAGTTTTTAAACATAAATGCAGAGTGTAAACAATCACTACATTCCCCCTCTCCCGCTGTCTTGTTAGACTCTCCCCAATTATCTGAATGCAGTTCACAGACTTGCAACATAATTACCAAGGTTTACATTTAAGATGTTACATTTCACCTGAGGAAAGGGACAAGCTTGCCCTTTTACCTCTTTACATTTGCAGGGAAACACAACAAAAACCATCACCCTCCCAAAGTCAGAGCGCCTTAAGTTTAAGCTTGTTTGAGAAATTTGCTTCCAAGATGGTTATCCAACCAATGCTTATTAATCTAGTTTACTCGGTCTACATTTCAGCTTTCTTATGAGCACTCAGAGGGATTCCTGAGACAGAAACTGAATAGACAAGTATTCTCCCCGCAGGACGTTGCCCAGCTTTCTTTTAATTAAGGCTGATTCTTTTTTAAAGAAAGAATCGTATTTCTGATTTTATATTTTCCTGCATCAAAGAAGGGACTTATGCTGTTTGACTTCCGAAGCAGGGGAGCCCAGGCAGAAAAATAAACACAGGGAAGATTTTACATCCTGGCCCTGGGAGAAATTCAGCAATGGCAGTGAAATGAGCGGGTCTGAATTAAGAATACTTGTTCCGTGTTCAAACATTCCAGGTGGGAAGAAACGTTCTTCACAATTTTCTTTCCTTTATTCAGCTCGAATATACCTGAAGGATGCACACGGCTACAGTGTCAGAACACATGGTGGCATTCCTCCTTTGGATGGATAATAGCATCAGAAATCTAGGAGAGAGGAGATGTACACCAGGCTTTGAAAAGCATCCCAAAACCTTAAAATATCAGTGGAATAGGGGCAATATGCCGCCCTTCACCGATATTCTCCTAAAATCAGCTCAGAGACTTCAGGCAGATGTGCCGACACCTTCCGAGAGTCGAGGGCAGATTCCCTCTGAGAGAAGTGTGGTGTCTCAGTCCTGAACACTGGGATAACCATTTACTATATTTTGGAATCACCTGAAAGCAGGTTGTGCTAGAAAGAGATGGAAAAAACCATGAGGACATAGATACCTAGGAATAGTAAGCAGCATGGAGAGCCTGCACCTACTTACAACAGGGGCTAATCTGGGACAGGTGGAATCCAGAGAGAAACTGAATGCCTCAAGTGAAGGCTGGGCTGTGGGATTAAATCTAGCACACCCTCTACTCCTTTTGTGATTTTTGGTAATTTCCCTAATTCCTGTAAACTCTGCTTTGCTCATCTCTGCCTTGTAGACTTGAAACCTAAATCGCATAGTCCATTGAAGGAGATGGTGCTTATAAAGCAGCCCAGAGATTGGTACACAGTTATCCATCCATTCATGTTAATTGCCTTCACTGTTGTTGTTGTTACTGTTGGTGGGGGAGGGAGAAGCACTCGCCTGAGATGCTTGGGCCCAGGTCTAGCAGAAGGGGAGGCTCTTCCTCGACACCCCTGAGACCCTCCCGTGTTCTCTGCAGAGTCCTTAAAAGCCTAATACCTGTGTTCTCGCTCGGAGCGAGAGGGATGACCGACCCCAGACTTTTAAATGCTCTGACCCCCTCTGTGCCCATGTGAAAAGTCCATCAGGATTTATCACCCCTGGGGAAAAAAAACTATTGGAGATCTTCCAAGCACACAAAGTTTTCAACTCTCTCTTTTTCAATTCATAAAATGTGTTTAATGCTTATTTAATGGCATAGCTGAAAAACACTACAAATTGGCCCAGAAACTAAGAACTATGACTGCACCATGTAATTTTCTTACATACTTAAATGTTTTTTTCCTTACTTGAAAAGAAAATGAATGCAAAAAAAATTACTGAAAATGGGCAAAACTTAAGCATCCAGCATTAAGAATTTTACAGTAATGGGCAGTAATCATATGATATATAGTCTAGTTATATTAAATACAATTTCTGAAATAAAGATAATTTTGTATCAATCTAAAGAGTGAAAATTTTGAATTTTCTAAGGACCAAGCATTAAAACTGTGAGCTTTTAAGGTAAATTTAAATCTCCAGACTTAGGCTTTTTGACCTCATGCCTCAAAATGGAAGAGTCAAAACAATTGATTCCAAGCATTCTATTGTTCTAAAATTCGCTTTTTTCACAATTTCCGTATCAGTGCATTTAATGCAATTATTTCTCTTAACCAGAAATTAAACTGTAGAAGCATTACCAAGAAAGGTATCAAAGAATCTTTCCAGAAGACTGTATTATAAGGATCTGTCACTTTCAAACTTATGAGCTTACAGAGTGGTTAAGAAAATAGTATGTGGGGAAAAAAATCCAGAATGATGAGAACAGAATTGAAGACGGCGAAACAGCTTCAGCTTATTCATGTATGAAGCAAACCCAATCCGTGTATATTAAAATTGCAACAACAAATGGGTTTTTCCCTGCAAATGCAGAATTGTCAGTCGCCATCTGTTAAAAGCAAATTTTAATATGGTACAAATAATGGAACTAATTTTGAGTGTTTTATGCTGTACTGTGGGTAGCAAAATATGATCAAGTTCTAAATGATCAACGTATCTGTAAAGTAAACTTAAAGGGAAATCTTTCTCTAATTACAACAGAGAGTTGGCAACACTTATGGGAGTGAAATCCTATCAAGTCCCTCAAGTGGTTACAAAATTGAGACAATGAAACATTGAATAAAGATGATAGTTCCTGACTCACCCTGATGCAATGAAGATTCCATTCAATTATAAAAAGTGAAATACAAGATTCAGGAAACTATGTATGGGAGAAGGGAAGTGAGGTTATATGCTGCCTGCTCGTTGCCTGCTGCTCGTTGATAAAGAGCTGGAATTCTCTCTTTATTTCTCTCTTGAACCTACCCCGCTGACATGCACACGAACCTTCCAGTAAACGTTTGTCCTAATAAACCAAATTTGCGACTGCTAAAACCCAACCACTGAGATATTTGAGAGGTTGTTGAGGAACAGTAGTGAGGCATAAGATTGATATCGTAGGTCAAGGTCGGTTAATACGTGAGCTTTTGTATTTCCTCTGGAGAAGAGAGATGATTAGATCCTCACAGGCTTTTTACTCACTTATTTTTTTGGCCATTCATCACAAATGTTTACCAAACTCATCCAGCGTGCCAAAAAATATCCTCAGTCCTGGATACTTAGTGCATATCAGGTTAGTCTTTGATCTCCAGGACCTTAGAAGGTCAAAGCTTCACCTGTGCTCTGACCACCTGAGCTGAGGGATATTTGAGAGAACAGGAAGGTTGAAATTTCTAACTCCTTTTTTTTTATTTTATTTAAATCCAAGTTAGTTAACATAGAGTGTAAGAATGATTTCAGGAGTAGAATTTAGTGATCCATCACAGAACACCCAGTTATACAGAACACCCAGTGCTCATCCCAACAAGTGTCCCCCTTCATGCCCATCACCCATTCAGCCCATCCCCTCACCCAACACCCCTCCAGCAACCTCAGTGTGTTCTCTGCACACAGAGTTTCTTATGGTTTGTCTCCCTTTGTATTTTTACCTTATTTTTCCTTACCTTCCCCAGTGTTCATCTGTTTTGTTTCTTAAATTCTACATATGAGTGAAATCATATGATCTTCTTGTTTCTCTGACTTGCTTCCCTTAGCATGATACATTCTATTTCCATCCGCATGGTTGCAAATGGCAAGATTTCATTCTTTTTGATCACTGAGAATACTCCAGTGTGTGTGTGTGTGTGTGTGTGTGTGTGTGTGTGTGTGTACGTACGTACACCACATCTTCTTTATTCATTCATCAGTTGAGGGACATTTGGGCTCTTTCTATAATTTGGCTCAGAACCTTCTACTCCTAAATCTAAGGTCATTCCTTTGCTTAAAATCCTTCAAGATTTGCCCATGTTTTTGAGGATAAAGTTCAAACATCTTGGCCTTGCTCACTTCTTGGAGGCCTCTGCACGCCTCTGTGCTCCGTGCTTTCCCATTCTTTGAGAGTGCTCCATCACTTACTTAGTTCCTGGAAAGCCTCTGCCCATGCCGATCCCTTTATCTGGAATTCCTTTCCGTGGATTATCCACCAGAAAAATGATCAATCCAGTTGCTGTTGTAATTCTTGATTTCAGTGTCGACTCCCTGTGGAAGAGCATATGGATGCGCGTGCACACACACACACATGCACGCGTACCCCACACCCAAGCCCACTTCTCCCAGGCTCTTTCTCTCTGCTCTTCTCATCCTTGAGGATCTGCATAGCGCCTCTCATTCAGGTTTGCACTCATTGCGTGCTTGGCCTCACCTAAGCTTCAAGAGGAAATCTATCTTCCTGAATGTTACATAGATAGCACTTCCTACTTCATCCAGCCACTAATAGGTCCTCAGTAAAAATCCATACGTTATTATAGATGCCAAAACAGCAAGGGAGCATTCTGGAAATGAAGACATTTCAGAACTTGAAATAAGGTCCTTATGTCCTGGACCCTACGTATTTCAACTAGACCTTTCTTCTCTCTTTGTGCCTTTGCAATCTTTGAGTTAAATATCTCCGCAAGCCATATCTTAGTAAGCTGTGACATAATTTCAGTCAAACTTAGGAAGAGACCAGAAATTTGCACAAAAGTCAGACAGGAAGAAAAGCAGGGCGATTTGATGCTTAGCGAATCCCAAATACAGTCTGTTCTGTCCTCAGCGCTGAGCGAGTGTCCTGAGTGACCTCCCCAAGTCCATCCATCAGTCACTCTGAAAAGGAAAGCACAAACATCTTCTAAGTTGATTCGTTGCCCTCCTTGCAGAGGCCTGGATGGAAATAACAAGATGGAAAGCCCAGAGACCTCATGTGGTGAAAGAAAGGAGTGGTTAAACCACAGAGATTGATTTACTTTAGATGAACTATTCTTAATATTTCCTTTGTCTTGCATACATTCACAAGAACGCTATTAATTGAACAGAGTTGATAGTTTCTGTGATTTTTTTTTTCCAGCGGTAATAAATGTGGCCCAGAGCTAAATTAAGACATCCTTCCACTACTTTGGGCATAGCATTTTTTCCGAACAGCTGGTTTCTGTTAATAGGCATATCCTTCCTGCCAGAGCAAGCAAATTTGTAATCCCCATCACGCTCGCTGTGTTACTGCCCCAGAGCACATAATCACAGAGTACGTTCCCGTTGCTTTACAGGGATTTTTTTCTTTCAAAGTTGTACTTTTGGGAGACACACCATCTATTTTGTACTCCAGTTTCATTCCTTTCTTTAATTATAGCATCTGATATTTATGGCAAGGGGAAGAAAATAAACCTAAAGGTGTACAATCGCCTATTTAAAATATGTGAGCTCACACATCCTCAAAGTATAAAAAGTTCTCTGAGATGCTATGGAAACATATTTCAGATTACAGGAGCGCCTCTCACCACACAATGAGGAAATATTAAAAATAAGGTCTGGCCATGCTGTATTCAAGATTCGATAAGCTCTGAAATGCGTTGAAATGACTGTCTTATTGCAACCTCTGTTTCATTGCCTGTTCTTCAGGAGTATTTGGTAATGCATTAAGGTGCGGGTTTTTTAGTTTTACTGGGTTTTATTTTTCATTTTAAGTAATGATTCTATTCCTGATTCAGTTGTGCAAAAGCAATAATTGGACTTAATGCACCAAGTAAACATAGTTGGTCGCCATCTTAGATCATGGTTTGGTCCATAGTTTCCCTTTGAATTAATTTTTCTGGGGACACGTGTATGCTTAATTTGAAATATTTTAATTCAGGGGCACCTGGGTGGCTCAGTTAGTTAAGCATCCAATTCTTGGTTTCAGCTCAGATTTCATGGGATTGAGCACCACATTGGGCTCCGTGCTGTCAGCACAGGATTCTGTCTATTCTCTCTCTCTGCCTCTTCTCTGTCTCTCTCTCCCTCTCTCTCTCTCTTTCTGAAAATAAATACACATTAAAAACATTTGAAATATTTTAATTCAAACTGTATAGTTACTTGGAAAAAGAATGGATAGATTGATTACCTTTCCACATATGAAAGGAAAACTCATTTAAACAGAATTTGAAGACAAAAGTTTAATCTATTAAAGTGCAAATAAAATTTTTAAGCATGTAACCGAACACAAAATACAGGATGTGATTTTTAAAGTATATAGGAAAGGTTTCTTTTCAAAATATCTTCCAAAGCCAGAAAGAAAACTGGGAAGAGTTTCATCAGCAAGAGCAGGTAAGATCAGGCAGGAATAAGTGGGGAAAACAAGTGCAGTGGTAAGATCGGTAAGATCGAGGCAAGTGATTGCAAGATGGATTTACTCTCCACGCCTCCCTGGATGAGCTAATCCCAGACAGCAGGATTGTGAAAGGCATTGCTGGAAGTAAAGGCGACGCTTCCTAAAAATAGAAGTTTTAATTGACAGGAAGAGAAAATAGACCTAAATTCATATTAGCTAAGATCCAGAAAATACAAAGATTCAGAAAATAGAAACAAAAATTCAACAGAAGTAGGAGGAAAATGATTAATACAACAGTGTCGTATTGGGACACTTTTCAATGAAACAGAATTTCAGTAAGGATATAAAAGATTTGAATAGCACGATTAACAAAATGCAACTAAATTATATATAGTAATCCATTTATAAGTTTCCATTCTTTTCAAATATATGCAGAATATTAATGATAATCAAATTCTGGGATATTAAACAGAATTTAAGTTATATAAATTGTGTTCTCTTGTCACAGAGAAATAGGTTAGCAGTCAACAAAAAGTATAGAATCTCCATAGATTTAGAAGTTAACAAGCACAATAGCAAATCTATCCCAACAAATTTGAAAATTTATACAAAATGAGAACATTTCAAGAAAACGCAATTTATAAACACTAGCTCAAAAATATATAGAAAACCTGAACAGTCCAACATCTATTCCACAAATTATAAAATTTCCACAAAGAAAACTAAGCCAAAATGTTTTCCTCAGGGAATTCCACTAACATTTAGGAAAAAGTTGTTCAACTCCTGCATAAACTCTTCAAGACAAAAAAAGGAGGGAGCATTTATCAATTTATTTTGCAATTTCAGCAGGATCTGATTATAAAAACTGATATGAACAGAAATATTGAGCAAAATACTGGAAAATCAAACCAGAAAATATAGGAATAACACATTGTGACCAAGGCTGGATTTACTCCAAGAATAAAATGGTGTTTTGATATTAAAAAGACTCAATGCAATTTGCTACATTATGAAAACAAAGGAGAAAAATATGATGATCTCAACAGATGCAAACAAAGCATTTGATAAATTTCAATATCCACTCGTGCCAAAAGCAAAAATAAAATCTTGGTAAACTACAGAAGTAGGAAACGTCCACATAGAGAAACCAATTTCAGGTCAATTTTATATATAATTACAAAAGGTAAAATAATGAAACTCCTAGAATTAGAATCCAAACGATAAGATACTAAAGGAAAAGTGCAAGTTCTTAAACTCAAAAGCACTAACGATAAAGAAAAATTTGATAAATCAGACTATATTAATAAAAATGCATGCTCATGAAAAGTCATCACATAGAAAGTATAAAAATAACCAGAAGAAAAGATATTTGCAAGATATATAACCACAGAAGCCCCTATTCAAGTATATTCAAATTTACAAGTAAACAACAAATAAAGAAAACAACTTAATAAAAAAAAATAGGCAAAGTACTTAAATTAGAAATTCACAAAAGATATTTAATGTCCAATAAACTTATTAAAATTGTTAAATTTCTTTATTCGTCAGGGAAATGCAAATTATAAATGCAGTATGATACCAATACACACCCCAAAAAATAGCTTGAATTTTTTTAATTGAATTACTAAGTGTTGGCAAGCACTAAGTCAGAAGAAGTCTTTACTTCTAATCACAGGGTGAATCTGTATAAACATTTAAGAAAGCTGTTTGCCATTATCTACTAACACTGAAATACTTTATGATCCAATATTTTCTCACGTCTTTTTAGGTAACAGAATTACTCTCACACATGCAGCCAAAGGCCATATACAACAATATTCATACCAACATTACCTAAGATCAAAAACTTTCCCAAAAAATGCCCAAGAGCAGTAAAATTGATAAATATATTGTGGTGTATTCATACCACAGAAACAACAGCAATGAGGAGTGCCTGGGTGGCTCAGTCATTTAAGCATCCTGCTCTTGATTTTGGCTGAAGTCACGATCTCAGTTCATGAGCTCAGTTTGTGAGATCAAGCCCCACATCAGGCTCTGCACTGAGAGCATGGACCCTGCTTGAAATTCTCTCTCTCTGCCCCTCCCTCCCATGTACATGTGTGCTTCCTCACTCTCTTTCTCTCAAAATAAGAACACTTTAAAAAGAAGAAACAACAGCAATGAAAATTAATACAGCTAAATGAAACTAAATGAATAGTTCTTGTAAACTGAGTACTGAACAAAAGAATTCAGGCACAACATAATTTATACAGTAGATTACATTTAAAATGATGCAAAAGCCTATAGTATTAGATATTAGTATCCTAGCGATCTTTGGGTAGAAGGGAAAGGCTGACGTTATAAGGGGCACAGAGTGGGTTTCTGAGAGCTGGTACTGTTTTATTAAGATGGATCAGATCACAGAGTTAAGTTCATTTTTTGATTCTTTGCTGCGTACATTTATGGTGTGCACTTTTCTGTATGTATATTATATGTATATTACACTTCATAAAATAATTCTAAATAATTTATTAGACATTGCCATTTTCAGCAGTGTGCTGAAATAATTATTCAGAAAAGAAGTCCTTCTAATACAAAACTGCTAAAAATGTTAGAAATGATATTACAAATCTCCTTAAAGACGCATTACAAGAAAATTA
Organism: Paradoxurus hermaphroditus; assembly: GCA_004024585.1. NCBI lineage: Eukaryota > Metazoa > Chordata > Mammalia > Carnivora > Viverridae > Paradoxurus > Paradoxurus hermaphroditus. The sequence continues at coordinate 15,144 of PITB01025871.1, forward strand.
GGGACAATCACAAAAAAAAAAAAAACTATAGAAGAGGAGGAAAAAGGAAACAGAATAGTAAGTTAGACAGTGACAGTTTTTGCTGTCGCTTGACCTTGGGATGTTTGATCATTTCATTAATGAAAGGACTTGATTACCCCTCCAGACGTTAGGCGTTTGACCCAACATTCCCACAAAAAGGAAGGATTCTCCCAAGGCTACACTCTTAGGGAAAGGGTGAAATAGGAACCTGTGGGCAGATGTGTATATGTGTGCGTACATGTGTGTTCACAAGGAAGACAACGAGGAACTTTATCAGCCTGCACCTGTCCTCTAGATAGAAAAATAAATAGTCTCCTAAAGATATGATACCTTCGAAGAGTTTGGAGTTTGAATTTATGAGTTCCATATAGGGCTGGGCCGATGAGGCTACAGTCAGTGAGACACATGCCAAAGAATCTGGGGCAGCTGAACAGTTGATCTGTAATCCCACAGTCCATCTACTTTGGTTTAAAGTGTGTCCCACCTACCAGGTGAGGAAGGTTTAGGAACTAGCCACATTGCCAGTTCATACTAGGGGAGATCAATTCCCCAAGGACCCAGGACTCACCTTATGTCACGGCTCTTTCCCACTCTGATCCTCCTTGCCCTGTCTTCTGGATCATCTCCATCATCTCCTAATACCTTGTGCTAAACCCGCCAGTCTGTGCCCATCCATGCGCGATTTCAGAGAGGATCATAAGATTCCAGTATTTTTTTTCTATATAGCAAGATTGGATGACACAGTCAATATAATCACACCTGACTCCTCCACATAAAAACCAAACTTGACTCATCCACCATATAACCTTCTGAGAGGGACCCTTTCTAGGGAAACCCACCAGTTCACTGTCAGTTTTTGTGAAACTGCCTCCCTCACTAAGATGAGAAAGGGGTCAGTTACCTGGGCCATGTCCTATAGCCATCCCCATTCAACAAGACATGGAGCATTCTAGCAAAGTTACAGTGTCTTGGGTTGACCCTCCACTCAAAGGGGAATTGGCCCATTTGGCCCATTTGGAAATTTATTCTGGGTGGAGGGGAGAGAAGGGGGTCAGAACGGAGCCCAATGTGAGGCTCAAACTCACAAACAATGAGATCGTGACCTTAGCTGAAATCAAGAGTCAGATGCTTAACTGACTGAGCCACCTAGGCACCCCTGTGTGATAGTCTTTAAATGAGGAGCATGTTTTTAGGAATCACCTGTCAGGGATTCTGTATTATAATTTCATTGGTTCAGCCTTCTCTGCAGTAGATCCCCATCCCTCTCCTGAGAAATTCCCTCCAAAGCTATTAGTAAAAAGTGTGGGGTTCTATTTTGGGCAGGCTTTCCCCCCAAAGTCTCCTGTTTCTCAGGACATTGTGGGCAACCCAGTCTTCCAATCAAAGTTAATCGTCTCTTTCTTCGAAGTCTCGTGTTACTTTTTTCATCAGTAGCTCTTGAAATATTTAGCATTCTCTAAATGTAATTATAGAGATACAAGATAGTAACGTCAACGTTAAGAGCAGACATTATTCTCCTAAATTAGCACTATGTTCTCATGGAGTATGCCTCAGGAAATCTTAGCCAAATGTATGGCTTAATGCCAATTTACCAGTCTGGTAGAATCTGCATCAGTAAAAGATAAGTACGTTAGTCTGACATTGCTTGTTCTTAGTGAGTACATGATAGTTCTTAATCTTACCTTCTTCATTGTCCATCTGTTTTCACAGAATTTACAGGATAATCTATTATGTGATGTTGGTGGTACCGATCTTAAGGTTTCCTTATTTGCATTTTCCAAATTGAGTTTGATGATTTTGATAAGGTTTCCCATTTGAATTTAATTATTTCCAGTATGGAGGAAAAAAACACTTCTGGTTGCCATAATCTCAGGTTTCAAGAGTTTCTGAAATCACATGTTTAAAATCTTGGATTTCATCTATATGATAGAACTATGCTTAGTAAAGGAACAATTAAAATGGATTAAATACACTTTTGGTATGTTTCGCGTGATCTTGCTATTTTATTACTTTTTATAAATATAGGATTTAAACTTTCTTATTTGAAAATCACTTCGTTTAGTGAATTAAAGAGAAGCAAAACCAGAGTCTATTACTCTTACATACTCTTCGTCAACAGTATTGGGTTTTTGTTAACTATTATGTACACTTGTAAATAAAATAAATCTCTACCTACTGTGCTACCTACCACTTCCTCATTTATCTTCCTGCAGTATAAAGAACTATAAAGTGTATAATCAACCTTTCATAACTTTGATGTTCTCATGTGTTGAATAATATGCTTTTTTTAAACTTTAGGCACAACTGGTAGATATTTTTGATACTTTTTATTCATTTTTGTTGAATACACACCCTCCCATCCTGTACTTTGATTTTTTTACACTCACGTTTGTCAACGAATCCCCTATGCAGCTCACCTCTCCACTTTTGATCTTCCTTGAAGAGCACTTTTGGAAGACAACCAGAACACTACAGTCCTAAACCATGAATAATTCATGTTGTACAACTTCAGCCTGACCTATCCCCAGCTCCCAGAGATTTCTCCATTCAACTCTCATTGATTTTATGGGGAAAACCGGGACCACATACACTCTCTTCTTCACATCCAAGAATCAATGTCCCTACATTTATATAACTTCCAGGCTCAGAGAAAGAAAAGAACTATTATTATATTCATAGCCTCATAGAAATAAAGGGAACTTTGGAGGTCATTGAGTCTAAGTCTTTTCATTTCATAGTTGATGAACCTGAATCTGACAAAGGAGTAGCCAGGAAAACCAAAGACCCAGGAATGTGTATTTCATTATCCTTTTCATTCATTCTTTTTATAATTAAAAACACCTGTTATTTTCTTCTGTTGCTTCCTGTCTTTTCAAGATGCTGCTTTATCAAAAATCTCTTCTCTCTTTAATATATTTTCAGTGGGTTCCATTGAACTGGTGACTTTTGTTCATCTGTCACTTTATCAATCATAAATGCATTAAATTATAATCAAGATAAAGCATAACAGTTGCTTTAAGAGATTAGGCTGACTTTTCTTACATTACAGACTTCTAAAGCTAAAGGGGTGGGGGGATATGTTCTCATTTTGGTTCTGAAGCTCAAGGATGTCAAGACTGGCTTATCTGCAGTAATTCATCCTCTTAAGAGTTGCAAGATAACAGCTTAGCTTCTGGCATCACGGACCTTCCAGGAAAGAGGAAGAGCGAAGGATACGGTCATTTTTGCACTTTTTACCAGACAGCAAAATTTTCCTCCAAATGCCACTCAACCATCTTCCACTTGTGTCTTGTTGGCCAGCAATATACCAGGCGGTACTCCTGAATGCAAGGATCGCTATAACCATAGCGGGTTTTGCTTTATGATTTTTTTCAATAACTGGGTGCATTGCTGCCCTCAACAAAGTCAATGTTTTGTCAGTAAAGAAGGTGGAGAATGTATAATGAATTGGCAACTAGCAATAGTCTCTGGTGTTGTGGTACCATTAAATAGAATCCACCTTCTTTCTTATGGCCTCTGGAGTGGGGACTTTGAATAACCTGCCCTGCCCTCTTCTTCACTTATATTTTGAACCTCTCCGGCCCTCACTACTGAATTCTACCCAACAAGCATTCTTTCTGTCCCTTTAGGAGGCCAGGCTTTTCCCCTTGGGTCATCCTCTGTCTAGCATGCTCTTCTCTGCTCTTCCATAGCTGGCTCATTCTTGCCGTCAGTCTTCCAGGATCTTCAAGCTCCAGGTGAAACATTCTCTTCTTGGAGAAGCCTTCCCTGACCCTATGACTCAGAGGACATCTCCCTCTGTTCTTGTCTGTCAGTAGTTAAGGATCTTTTCCTTTAGAACAATTTTTACAATTTAAAAAATCATCTCATAATATTTTGTTAATGTTTGTTTTCACTTATCTACTAGACTGCTGGCACTACTCATGTAGTTCTCTCACCTACTCAACAGATATTTGTTGAGAAGCAGTTATGTGTGTGCCAAGCCCTGTCCTAGGTGCTAGACTCAGCAATGAATGAGATAAAAAGACCCTGGCCTCATAAGGTTCACAGTTCAGCAAGAGAGACAGAGATTACTGGGTATCTTGTTTCACATAGTGGCTGATGTCCAATATTTATTTAATGAATTAATAAACAGGTATTGCTTGCCAGAAACTATACATACACTGAGGATATAGTCCTTACACTTTTGGAGTATCTCATCTATCCATGACTGTGTATTTCAATAGTGAGGATCGTTTTTGGCGTCAACGTAGAATAATAACAATCTACCACAATCACTCTTAAGAATTACGGGCGCCTGGGTGGCTCAGTCGGTTAAGCGGCCCACTTCAGCTCAGGTCATGATCTCATGGTCTGTGGGTTCAAGCCCCACGTCAGGCTCTGTTCTGACGGCTCGGACCCTGGAGCCTACTTCACATTCTGTGTGTCCCTCTCTCTCTGCCCTTCCCTCACTCACTCTCTGTCTATATGTCTCTCAAAAATAAATAATAATAATAATAAAAGAATAATAAAAGAATTATAATTGAGGGGGCGCCTGGGTGGCTCAGTCAGTTGAGGTCTGACTTCGGCTCACGTCATGATCTCATGGTCCGTGACTTCAAGCCCCTCGTCTGGCTCTGTGCTGACAGCTTGGAGCCTGGAGCCTGCTTCGGATTCTGTGTCTCCCTCTCTCTCTGCCCCCCCCCCACTCATGCTCTGTCTCTCTTTGTCTGAAAAATAAATAAACATTAAAAAAAAAGAATTATAACTGAAGAACAGTCTCTGCAGAAATTGCTCATTAAAGTTGAATAATTTTATTAAGAACATCTCAAAATAATTAGAGTAACTTACAAATTGTTTAAAATATTTAGACAAGACGTTTAATGAGGAGGTTGGAATCAATGGCGACTAAATTTCTATTGCATGTTTTTACATTGAACCAAAGAGAAATGAAAGATGAAGACACTAAGTGACTCAAAAGTTAATTTCAATGATAAAAAGAAGATCAGGTAGTGATAACAAAAATTCTATAGTCTAACCACTATTATTTTAGCCAATCCAGGGGAGAAACTATAGGTCACATATATTTCCAGCCCCTTCTGTGCACTAGGGAAACTGTTTTACAGTTAGATTTATTAGGAGAACCAACAATGAAATTATGCTTATTGGTAAACAAAGCAATTGTAGGAGCCGAATTGCCCTTGTTGCTCCTGGAATAATGCAGATATGCATACAATGCTTTAGGATAGCTGATGGTAATGTTATTACCTGAAAAAATGGGCGTGGCCCAAAGGGAGAATTATTGGTTCTGAATTACAAATAATGATGTAGAGGATGACAAAAAGGTTTTCAACATTCCTAAATATTTGACAGGTGTGTATAGTGGTATACAACCTCCTGTTGGACTACAGGTTCATATGAAGACCATGCCCCAGTTTTTTCATCTATAAATTTAGAGTAAAAATACTGATATTGCAAGAGTGTTATAAGTGAAGAGAAAGTGCTTTCCATAGCAGACTGCTAAACATGAATTTGCTGTTATATACACATATATAACAATTGAACAATATACATAAACTTACTGTTTATATATAACAATATATGATATATTTTAATATAATATATACCTATGTAATATATAATAAATATATATGTACTATATTATATAAATGTATATTTATAATAGAACAATATGTATATGAGTATAATATATTGTTATATGTGGGTTCTATATATATTATTTACATCTTGTTATATGTCTTTATTTATAGTACATATATAAAACAGCAAGTTCTAATGGCTTATACTTTGCAAAGTACTTAATTTTTCTAATAAAGCATAATTTTACTCTAACCAATTAAAATGCATATATATACAAACAGTTGACTCTTGTCTAACATAGGGTTTCTGGGCACCAAAAATCTGTGTATAACTTTTGACTCCCCCAAATCCTGATTACTAATAACCTGTTGACTGGAAGCCTTACCAATAATATAAATTGTCAGTTGTCACATATTTTGTATGTCGCGTGTATGCTATATTCTTATAATAAAGTAAGCTAGAGAAAGTAAAATGTTAAAAATATTATGAGGAAGAGAAAATACATTTATAGTACTGTACTGTATTTCTCAAAAAAAAAAAAACAAACTCTCATGCATAAGTGGACCCAAGTAGTTCATATCTGTGTTGTTCAAGGCTCATCGGAATTACTCATGAAAATTGCTTGATCCTCTGATTTAATCTGACTGGAATCTTCCAACTAACCATGCCCCGATCTTTTATTGTTAGTGAATGTTTCCTTCGATTAGGTCAACAAGTTGACCCTCAAAAAATAGAATATAAATTTCGTCTCTCTCCTATTCACCTAAACAATTAAATAGAATAACGAAAATACACGAAAAGTTAAATAATGATGCAAGGTTCCTTAGGTCATCTGAACTAAAAGCTCCTTTTGGGTAAAGCAAGATTGTTTCCTTCTTTTTGTTCACTGCAGTAGGTGCTAAATAAATGTTGATGGATTATTTGATAAAAATTAATTTTTTTAATGTTTATTTTTGAGAGAGAGAGACAGAGACAAAGCGTGAGAGGGGGAGGGGCAAAGAGAGAGAGACATAGCATTTGAAGCAGGCTCCAGGCTCTGAGCTGGAGGCCATCCAGCACAGACCCGGATGTGGAACTCAAACCCACAAAGCGGCCGAAGTTGGACGCTTAACCAATTGAGCCACCCAGGTGCCCCCAAAATTAGATTTCCCTAAACTCACAGCAAAGTATTTTCATTCAGTCTATATGGTTTTCCACTATAATTATTTCTATGTGATTTATTGGGTTTCATTTTTATATACTTACTGTTAATGAAATCAAATGTTATGAGTATATATTTCTTATTCAACTTTATACTGAATATCTCTTATGTGCTTAGCTCTGAGTTGGATTAACAAAAACAATGCATTTTTTTCACTCCTTGGGCCATTGCCAAAATTGTCAATAATAACGTGAAGTATCAGTAAATGGAAAGGAGTATTTTTATCCAATCAGGACTTCTGAAGAGAGTCACATTCGATGTCACAGAAATTCTTGCTGGTGGGAATTTGGTTTCTATCATATAATGTAACCTTGTAAAAGAT
>PITB01025872.1:0-22245 GCA_004024585.1 Paradoxurus hermaphroditus
AAATACTCTTACAAAAGCTACCATAAACCTATAGATGACTACATAGGTCTTGTGACAACAATGTATGTTGTAAAGAATGCCTTGTCACTGATGTAATGTCACTCGCTACCTTTAAAAATAAAGACACTGAGACCAGCAAAGCAGAGATGCCAGAATTGCCAGGGCTGCCTGCTTGGTCATCAGACTCCATCTCTCATGGGTCTCTCACTTCATTTTGCCTGACCGTCCGTCCTTCGTGGACCCCTAGATTCGCCGGAACAAGGACCCCAGCACCTATTTTATAATGACTTTTAAAAAAAGTTTATTTTGAGAGAGTGCATGTGTGCAAGTGGGGGTGGGGCAGAGAGAGAGGGAGAGAGAGAATCCCAAGCAGCCCGACACAGGGCTCCATTCCATACAGTGAGATCATGATCTGAGCCAAAATTAAGTTAGATTCTTAAGTGGCTGAGCCACCCAGACATCCCTATAACGACTTTTATTAATGTTTACAGACTTTTTCTTATTTAAAAAATTTTTTGATGTTTATTTATTTTTGAGAGAGAGAGAGAGAGAGAGCGCGCAGAGGGGCAGAGAGAGAGGGAGACACAGACTCCGAAGCAGGTTCCAGACTCCGAGCTGTCAGCACAGAGCCCGACATGGGGCTTGAATTCATGAACCACGAGATCATGACATGAGCTGATGTCAGATGCTCAACCGACTGAGTCACCCAGGCACCCCACAGACTTTTTCATTGACAGTTAAATATCCCCTGACACCCATTGAAACTGATAGGATCCCAAGTATGTGTTTAGAAAAGTATGTTTCTAGTCAGAGGAGAGAAAGCCTCTTTTAGCACCTCCAGGCAGCATCAGGAATCTCCTGTTTCTCCTTCATCCAGACCCCAGTCCCTCCAGGGGAACCCAGTGAGGCCCCCATCACTGGGGGATGCTGATTTAATATTGCATTTTTGGTATTCAGTGACATGAGATGTATTTTGTCAGTACTACAGTTATATTTTAGAGCAATTAAAAAATCTCCATTTCATGAAGGGTTTCAAAGTATTTGCCTCATATGCTATTTTATTCATTAAATAATATGATATGATTAGTTAATACATGTAAGGTTGGAATGCTGTTCTGTTGAGGAACCAGAGTCTTCAGATTTTCGATTTGGAAGAATTTGCATTGTTTTTCCTTTCCCCCAAACAGTTAGCCCATGCTAAAATCCAGACCTTGGAATCCAATCTGGAAAACCTTTTGACCAGAGAGACCAAAATGAAGTCTTTAATCCGGACTCTGGAACAAGAGAAAATGGCTTATCAAAAGACAGTGGAGCAGATCCGGAAGCTGCTGCCCACCGACGCGCTCGCCAGTTGTGAATCTCTGCTGAGGGACCTCAACTGCAACCCTAACAACAAAGCCAAGACAGGAAACAAGCCATAAGTGAAGAAGTGCCCTCTCAGCAGAACGTGCTCTTAGAACGGTGAGGAAGGGAAGAGCGTGTATGCCGCTGGCCCAGAGCTGGACACCAGAACTGACAGAACCACTGGAGTCTGGTGTTGCGCCTGGGTCCCAGCTGGTGGACCTCGCTCTTACTAGAATACGCCAATCCTAAGCCATTGTACATATGGAGACTGTTTTTTTTCTGTTGTTGTTGACTATGTACATATATATAAAATGGACACAAAGAGTTCATGCTTTCAGATCAAAAGAGTAGATGTATATTTAGTGAAATTTTTTAAATCAAAACTTCATGAAATCCACACCAAAGGGAAGTTAAAATGAAATTCCCCTTGGACGTATGTGAAACCATTTTGTCTTTATAGTGAAACAAAGCTAGAGCATCTTTGTATATTGAAATATACTTGAAAAAAATGAATGTATTTTTTTCTCCAAAGAGCAGCATGTTTCACTCATGGGGGAGAGGTAGAAACATTTATGTAACTTTATGTGTATCTGTCTTGAAATCTACTGACATTATGTATATCTGATTGCCAATCATGCTCCTATGGGTTTTTCAGGAAGGTGGGGGCCTTCCTCCCCTGCCAGCTTTGTGCCAACTAGCATGTTGTGCCTACATGCGTTAGGAGTCAGGCGAGGATTACTTTGGACATGCGTTGAGGAGAAAGCAAGACATTATAATAGTGGAGCCTACCCACCCAGCTCAAGATGAAAGAGAATGTTGCTAATTTTCTAGCAAGTTAGACCAGCATTGTTACTCACACTAAAAATATCAGGCCTCCAGAATTTAATTTAGGACCTAAATTGTGTAGATCAACTTTCTACTTTTTTTTAGTTTAAATTACTGCTTATAGTCGTGAATGGACTCCCTTTTACTTGGTGCCATAATTGGTGACAAGGATTTGTCATTTTCCCACAAATGGGAACTCCTAATTTAGTTCTCTCTACCTGCAACGAAAGATAGGGAAATGCAATTAGGATTGGTTTTCAAAAGATAATATGTTGTACTGATGTAGTTTTTATTGTTGTTGTTGCCAGTTGACAGAATGTAATAAACTCTCGATCATCTTTCCCTTGTATGTGAAAGTTTGTGAGAATTGTGAAATGTTTGAGAATGAACTGTTGATCGCTTCTCGGCCTTTTGGCTAAGATCAAGTGGAGAATGAACTGTTGAAAGCCCCTGGAGAGAAGTGAAAAGTAGCACCAGGCCCTTCTAAGATCTGCAGTTCTGCATTTGAACTCCCAGCTTCCTCAGCTCCAGCTTAGTAGAGGACCTTCATGCATGTTGAGTGTATGGAAGGAAAGTAATTTTCAGAGCACACATGCAGTTCTCCATTTCACAGATGAGTCTATGATAGTGCCTCTGAAAGTTGATGCAGCGTTTTTGCCTCTCCAAACAATATTTATCATCACTGCTTTTTGCAGTACTTAACCACAGATGGATTATCTAGGATAATTTTCTTCAGAGGGAGTTTTTTAATACACAAGCTACAATATATTATAGAGTAGAAGAGCAAAGCTCTCATGGTTTGGGAAAACCTTGAAGAGCAGGTGATAAACACCTGAAGCCCCCCCCCCCCCTCGCCATTACACCATTACTCAGTATAAATGTCATGATTCTTGTTACAAATCAGCATGCCCTCTAATCCAGGCAGTTTTTTTTTTTTAAAGAAAATAAAGCCTTATTAGGAAAGTTAATGTAATTTTAGGAAATGTTGATTCTAGGCACCCTATTAAGTTGGGGTTATCTGCTGATTTGTTTCTTGGATTCCCCCAAATTTCTCTATTTGTAGGAGAGGTTTTTCCTATGAGGAATATGACAAATATCATCTAGTTACTGTCTGGTGATGAAAATTACCTTATGTGTGTTATATACAGGTGGTAGCCAAAGAATCTTTAAGTTGGGAAAAGAAACTTTTCCTTTCAGTTCAAACTAAATTTTATTCTGAATATTCAGAGTGTTATGAGTTATATTATGGTGTTCAGAGATTAAGGTATCTTGGATACAGTATTTCTTCTGAAAATGAGTTTTCTTTTTCTTTTGTGATTTTTTAAATGTTGCACCAGTTATGCTGTATGTACTGTTACATCTTCATCCGATTAATGTAACGGTCTAGTTCATTTCCAATAAATACATTGCTACAGTTTCATTGGCTTATTGGTTTTACCTTTGTTTGTACCAGGAAAGAAGATACCCTTGGTTAGATTTCTTTATGCAATCTGTATAGGCTGGATTATTGCTACTTAAAATCAGTTCAATGATAATTATTTTCAATAGAATCCTAAACAGGGCGCCTAGGTGGTTCGGTTGGTTAAGCATCTGACCTTGGCTCAGGTCATGATGTCATGGTTCGTGAGTTGGAGACCAGCTTCGGATGAGTTCCAGCCTTCATCGGATGAGCTCGAACCCCACCTCAGGTGAGCATGAGCCCAGCCTCGGGTGAGCTCCAGCTCCACTTTGGGGGAGCACCAGCCCTGCATGAAGTGAACACGAGCCCTGCTGTGGGTGAGGCCCGCTTCTCTCTCTCTCTCTGCCCCTCATAGAATTCCCCACCCCCCCGACCTTACTCACTTGTGCCCCCTCTCTCAATTAAAAAAAATAATCAGACAACAAAGGTAATTTGCAGAAATATGTATAAAAGTCCATTGTTGGTTACTTACTGATTTTCAACTTCTTTCCCAAAGGAACCTTTTTCTGATGAATATAAAAAGAAAAAGACAACCACACTGACAGATTTGCATTCTGTTTTCTATGCTCTCTCATAGATAGCAAGGGAGAGAAAGAGGATAAGAAAATACAATTTTTTAAAAATTGGATTAGCTTCCAAATGATTAATAATACTTACTGATGGATATGAGTTGAATGTGGTCGCATACAATGTATATCTTCAGAATATTCTCAAGTATGTTTGTAATCCAGTACCAAAGATACTGGATCTTCTTGCTAACTTTAGGACTAAAACTTTTAGATGTCTTGGATTATTGTAGCCAACTCTTTGAGTGGCCTTATAGGCTTACATTGTACAGTCTCTTATGACCATGTTCACCTACCCATTTTATGATCATTTCACCAATTTGTTTTCACTGTGCTAGGTTAGGAAATCTGTCATCGGTGGTAGTCCTCTACCACAATATGTCACCCATCTGGAGAAAAGCACTAGATTTAAGGTGAGACGTTTTAGATCTGAGTCTTGGTTCCACCACTTTTATTTATTCATTCAACAAATAGTTTCTGTAAGCCAGACTAGATGCTGAGTATTCAGAGGTGGAGAAGATACAGTTCTTGACCTCGATGTGCTTGCGGTCTAGTGGCAAGGGGGGTAATTAAGAAGCAGGAGGGTTTATACAATTACAGGTATGCAGAGTAATCCAGATCAGAATCATTTGAATCAGCCTGGATAGGAGTGACCAGCAGCATCGGGAGTGGGTGTCAAAAGTGTTTGGAGTCCATGTTGCTTGACCTGAATCTAGAAGAGCTACGAGTAGGTGAGTAGTTTGTGTTACACAAGAGATGAATGAGAAAGGATGATGTATTTATGAAATCACAACTCATTCCTTTTTTTCTTTTAAAGTTTATTTCTTTTGAGAGAGAGAGGGAGAGAGAGAGTCTGGAGGAGGAGTATGGGGGAGGGGGGCAGAGAGAGAATCCCAAATAGGCTCTGTGCTGTCAGCGAGGAACCCAACTCAGGGCTCCATCTCATGACTGTGAGATCATGACCTGAGCCAAAATCAAGACTGGATGCTTAACTAACTGAGCCACCGCCCCTGAAGTCACAGTTTCTTCCCCTTTCTTCTCAAGCTAAACTTTTTATCAACCATGTATGCCCTTGGATAAACTGTCTTAGATATTAAAAGTATCAAAATAATACATTTTACATGCTGTTTCTCTGAAAGGACTATGAGACATAATACTAGTGCAAATTTGGAAAATATACTTGCTTGCAATTGTATCTTTCCATTCTTCTGCTCTTCCTGAGACCAGAGGAAGTAGGCAAAAGAGTTATTAAGAGCACAATCCCTTGCTTTCAAGATAGAGTCCCTGTTGCAAACAAAACCCCCTTTCTGAGAGACTGTACCAATCTTCTGTTTGAAGGACTGTTTGAAGGGATGACAGCTGTGCACTTTTTCACCGTGCAGGTTAACTTTTCCTGTGACAGGCACAGTCCGACAGCGTGAGCAAGCGCTCATGCTTTTGTAAGCATTTTATTGAGCTGGGTTGTCACCGACCTAAGCTTATTTGTGCACATGGCAAGTTACATTGGAAGAACTGGGTTCGTCCCCTGCATTTTTAAATTGACAACCACGTGAGGTGCTAGTAGCATCTGTGAGACCCAGTTCTTATGGCTCTGCTCTGTAGCAGAGATACTCGGACTACCTCAGAAGTGCCTAAAATTTGTTCCTGGAGAATATTAGAGCTTCCTAAAGGTAACCAGATTCTATGGGCAAATGAGCTTGGGAGAGAATAAATGAAGCAACATTACACACAACAACTTAGCCTGCCATGGCTCCTGACGGGGAGCATCGAGTGGGCTCCAGTGTTTGGAGCACAGGTTCGTCAATGTGTGGACGGGTCTGAGTCCTGGCTCCTCTGCTTATTGACCTGAGGCCAGTGACCAAAGTCATTAAAGCTGAATTTTCTTATCTTTCAAACGATGAGCTTAAACTAGACCTCTAAGGCTTCAGTTAGCTATGTAAGATTTCTGGGGTAATTGATTTTTCCACAGCTCCAGATAAATTAAGTAAGGCACATGGAAAGAGAATTCTCGTTCTGCCTTTAAGTTTAACTACCGTAATCCATCTTCATCTCATAACTGGCTTTTGTTTTTTTAAAAATACCATACGACTAATGAGTCAAGTAAATATTTTTTACCACCCATTTTCTTCTTCTTTCGTCCTTCTTTCTTTCCTTCCTTTTCCCCTTCCTTCCCTCCCTCCCTCCTTCCCTCCCTCCTTTCTTTCTTTCTTTCTTTCTTTCTTTCTTTCTTTCTTTCTTTCTTTCTTTCTTTTCTTTCTTTCTTTCTCTCTCTCTCTCTCTCTCTCCCTTTCTTTCTTTCTTTCTTTTTTTCTTTCTCTTTCTTTCTTTCTACTCTCTCTTTCTCTTTTTTTCCTGCATAGTACAAGTCAAGTTGAAACTGTGTGGTTAGCCTTGTTTTAAAAAAATAGATGAATAAGTCATTTCCCCCCTCTTCCTTATGGGTGTTGGCTTTTCTGTCTTCCTGTCAGTGGGAGGAAGCATGTTTTTCTGCATATAGACAATTGTAAACAGCCTACACATCCAATAGTTAAGTTGCAAGATTCTTTTTTTTATTCACTCGAAAGACATTTATTAAAAACCAGTGTATCCCAGCCAATGTGCTAAGTGCTGAGAACAGAATCTAATGGAAAATACAGATAAGAAGCAATATAATATGTGAGATATGTATCATGATAGATGTGATAAGATAGTATTATTGAAGCAAATAGGGAGACCATCTAACTCAGCCTTCGGAACCTAAGTTTTTCTGACTATCAACAAAGTGAGGGTTTTGGATCTGTGGTGAGGAAGACCACCTAAAACAATGGTATGTTTCTCCAAAGGCCTTGTCTGAGAGAGATCACCTAGAAGGGACTAGTAAGTAGGACAGCTATAAGGCCTGTCAGTTATTTTAGTTTTCTGATAATTATGCATCAGCAATCACCCTTTATCTCAGAAACAGAAGTTTGTACTTGGCTTCAAATCTGGGAAATCCAAGACATGCATTGGGAGCGTGGCTGTTAAGAATTTAATTAAAATGTTCCAATTCTGTTGGGCTTAGACTTTAAACTGTGACTATCAAAGTACTTATACTCTGCCAGTTCCCTCTGGAGGGCTTAGTCATCAGTTTGCCTGATGATTTTGGGCTTGTTTTTCCCTTAAGTATATGTGGCTGAAGCATGAATGGAAAAATATAATCTTTAAACAGGTTTACGTCTAGATTTAAAAAAATTAATTAGTTTCAATACATAAAGAATATAGGGATTTATTCAATCATAGATTGGTATATTGGGTGTTGTTACAGAGCTTTCCACTAGATGACACTGTTGTTTCAATTTATTTGCATTGGTCTTGGCTTTCTTAGTAAGACAGGACTTCATGGGACAGCAAGCTACTTGAATTAAGTCATTCACCATTCTGCAGGTAAAATATCTCCAGTATAGGAAAATCTAGGTTATTTAGAAATGCCTTCAGGGAAACTACTTAAATCTCCCTTTGTAAGACCCCTAAAACTTAATTCTCTTTATTGTCAAGAAATTGTTTTATATAAAACCTATATTTTTAATACTACTGTTTAAACACATTTCTTCTTCCTCTGTTCTCAATGGAGATGAGGAAAAACAGATCATCTTCTTATATATAAAAGCCTTTCAAATATAGAAGGCCAGTATAAAATTGCTTTTCATTTTTTTTTTCCTTAAGGCAAAAATAATTTCTTTTAAGTTTTCATCACATTTTTTCACCATTCGTTCTACCTAATTTTTGATGAGATCTGGAATCCAAATTGAATTCAAAATACTCCAAGGACTTTGGGTTTCTACTCATGGGCAACTCACTTGGTACTGTCCCAAAATTTCAGCAAGATGACCTAACAATTGTTTGTTGGGTTCTGAGACAAACACTGAATAGAGCTGATATTGGTTCAAGTCACCACACTTCATTCTAATGTTGGTAACAGACACTAGCCTGGACAGGTGTTCATCATCTGCGACTTGTTCTGGCCAAAACATCTTTGAATATGCCATGCTCTTTTTAACTCCTAGACTTTCGTATTCCCTCCACCTGGGATGACTGCAACATCCCACCCTAGGCGCCATTCTCTTGCCTGGCTTAGATGAACCCTCTGTCACAGGTTGAATATCATTTCCTTAGGAGTCATCGCCTGAGCCCAGCAGTTACCTGCTACTCCTGCAGACCATGCCATGTCTCTCGGCACACTCCCTTGAACATCTTACACTTCTTGTTCGTTGAGTTTAGCACATGTGTAGCATTTTAATTATTTGTAAATATCTGTTTAATGTCTGCTCTTTTCCTCCATTAGACTATATGAAGTTAGGGGTAAAGTTTGTTTGTCTTTAACCCATAAAGCCCCAGCACTTTATTGAAGATACAGTGGTAGGAACTTAGCAGGCTTTTTTGACTAATGGACAGGTTTCTGAGTTACTTTGCATCTTTTCTTCTCCCAGAGATATAATGAATCTTAGTAAAGCAATTATCAGGAATCAGGAGGTAAACAAGAGCATGGCTTATTCAAAAATCTGAAAATGTCAGGGACATCGATGGGGAGGGAGAGAGCTATATGCAGCAGGTTAGTAAGGAAGGAAAGGCCAGATTTTGGACTTTGTACTTTTTTAATGTTTATTTATTTATTTTGAGAGAGAGGTAGAGAGAGAGAGCAGGGAAGGGGCAGACAGAGGGAGAGAGAGAATCCCAATCTACACTGTCAGCACAGAGCCTGATGTGGGGCTTGATCTCAGGAACTTTGATATCATGACCTGAGTTGAGATCAAGAGTCAGACACTTAACTGACTGAGACACCCAGGTGCCCTCATGAGTTTTTAAAGAGGAAAATGGTACAGTCAGATGATCACAATTCACCAGGAATGATGAATGGTTCCTGAGGACAAAGGCCATTTGTGCTGATAAGTAATAATAATCTTGACATTGAACCTGCTCTTCCCATCTGCTTTTAATTTAATTTCCAGCTGTTATTTTGGAGGCTATTTTATCATGCTTCTGAAGCTTTTGACCCAAATGTGGATGACAACAATGATATAAACAATAACAACATGTCTAACACTTGTTGAGCACTTCCTGTGTACTAAATACTGTGTTAGCCACTTTACAAGCATTGTATCAGTGATCAAACTTTACTATGCATAACAGTCAGCTGGAGGACTTCTTGTTATATATTGCTTAGGCCCCACTCTCAGAGTTCTGATTTAATAGGTGTGGGTGGGACTGATAATTTTTGTGTTTTGACAATATCCTAGGTGATGCTGGTGCTGCTGGTACAGGGACCACACTTTACCCACCACTGCACTGTATCATTTAATCATGAAGACAACTGTAAAATATGAGTGTTACTATTATTCCCCTTTATACATAAGGAAGGTGGAGCTTTGAGAAGTTCACTAACTCGTCTAGAGTCACATACCTGGTAGATGGCACAGCTGTCAAATGTAGGTCCTTCTAATTCAAAACTTGTTCTCCTTAACCCTTAAAACCATCGTTCTCATACTTTGCATTCATCAGAATCACTGGAGAAGCTTTTCAAAAACATTAGACACAGATTTTCCTTGACTTTTGATGAGGTTATGGCCTGTTAAACCCATCATAAATTGAAAATACTGTAAGTTGAAAATGCATTTAATACACTTAACATACCAAACATCATAACTTAGCCTAGCCTACTTTAAATGTGGTCAGAAGACTTACATTAGCTTACAGTTGGGCAACATTATCTAACACAAAGCCTATTGTTAAATAAGGTGTTGAGTATCTCATGTAATTTATTGAACACTGCACTGAAACTGAAAAACAGAATGGCTATTTGGGGACAAAATGATCTTAAGCATATTGGTTTTTGACCTTAGTGATCACGTGATGACTGGGAGTAGCCGCTATCGGCCTTGCCCAGGATCTCAAGAGAGGATCGTATCACCTATCTGTAGCCCAAGAAAAGATCTAAATTCAAAATTGAAAGTATGGTTTCTAATGAGTATATATTGCTTTCACATCATTGTAAAGTGGAAAAATCATAAGTTGAACCAACACAAGTCAGGGACTGTAGGCACCTAAGTTCTACCTTTGTTCAGTGAATTACCTCTTCCATGGTAGGATGGGCTACCTGTGTTTGACCAGCTTCTCCAGAGATTCTGAAGCCCAGAGATTTTTGCAAACAGTGCATTTGGTTGCACATTCTAATCTCTTGAGAATTAAAAAAATATTGACATCTGGTCCCACCTCCAGATATTCTGATGTATTTGGGCTGGGGGTGGCTTAGGAATCAGGATTTTTAGAAGATCCCCAGGGTAACTGTAACATGCACTTAGAAGTGTGAGAACCGCTGCACTAAGATTCTGCCTCTTGAATTCAACTGTTCATGTTTCTGAAACACTTGAAAATGAATTCATTATGCAAAAGAGGTTAAAGCAAGAAAACACTCCATAGCAGACTTTCGTGGGGAGGAGCTCTGGAGATAGAAGCTCTGGGTTTAGAATGTTCTGTTATTTACTATCTCTGCTGTAACCTTGGGTGAGTCACCAAAAATTCCCTAAGACTTGGTTTCCTCCTATGTAAAATGAGTATAATCATGAGACCACATGCTCTTCCAATGCACAGTATTATTGTGAAAATTAAATAAAATTGTGTCTCTTTAAGGCTTTATGAACTCTTGAACAGTAAACAAATGTGAGAGATTACTTTTGCCCTGATTTGAAGAGAGACTTCTCACCAAGGAGATATCATAGCCAGCAATAAATGAGGCTCGTTTATTTTTTCCTACCTGCAGCAGTCATAATGCGCAGCTCATATTCAGGTTATGTCAGAAACGTTTCCTTGGATTTTTTTTTTCTGGCAGGCATAAACACTGATAAAATCTTTTTTTTATATCATCTGTATGCTTTCCTGAAAGCACCAAATTATAGGCAGGACTAATGGGTTGAGAATGCTTAAGGCCAGTTTATTGTGGCTTGCTTATGACATATCACCATCTGAAAAGCCATCACAGAGGAAAAAAATAATTCACAGTCTAATTTAAATAATGGCCTCATCTTTGCAATGATGACAGACTGTGACAGTTTATAGGTTTTAGATGGCGACTGCTTCACTTTGTAAAAACATATCAGCTGCCAGCGGACCTACAATTATTGCCACATGCATTTGTGAGTTTTTAAAGGGAAATTGAGTGGGCAGCTGCCATTGCAACTAGGTAGATTTAGGTGAGTGGATGTATCCGTCAAATGACATTTTAAAAATACATCATCTGCTTATAAAGCTCTAAGTTCCTGAAGCCCAACTCCCTGTTTGTAAGTTTCCATAATGGCTCCTTGGAGATTGAAGAGGACCAGAAGGAATACCTCTTGTAAGCGTGAAATTGGGAGAATTGCAAATTGTTTTCTCTTCCTCATCCTCAGTACACAAATACTATATTGAATCTGGGAAGCCAGAGAGGACAGTCTAGAGGGTCTGGCTGACAGAAAGAGTTGGGGGTTACAGAATGAATTAAAGAAAAAAAATACCTTTGTCTTTTTCAAGGATGAGCTCCCTTAACCCCATACCTCCATAGATAGAGCCTTCTTCATGTATGTGACATACATAAACCAGGGAGGAGGGGGCCAAGGCTGCCTAGAAGGGGGCAAGTGGGATCCTCTGAGGGGGGTATGGCCATTCCTACCATTGTCCTGAGCAACAAAGGATGTTTCCAAAAGCAGAGGGTAGGTTATTATCTGCTCTAAATCCAAACAGAAGGTGACAATGATCCAGAATTGGAATAACAATAGCTACAATTTGTATAATACTCTAAAATATTAGTAAAATTTCTTTATCAAATTATATCAAAAGGCACCTTCATTTTGAGTCCTAACTCACTTAATTTCAAAGATTGCAGTATTTAAAAGTTTTTTATTTTATTTTATTTTTTTTATAATTCCTTGAAGACCTAATGATTCAATTACCTTCATCTAACCTGACCATCCTACTGGCCTTTCTTTCCGTCTGTCTTTCCTGTCCACAGGCAAAGCAGAAAACAAGGGAGATTTATTAGACAGTGGTCAGAGAAATAGGAAATAAAACCACTTCTATATGATATTCATTTGGCTTTCCATGATGCTTTGTTCATCTCTCAATGACAACACTTACCAAGTTATGTTGTAATTTATGGTTCTTGCTATTAAACTATGGAAACTTCAAGGGCCAGGCAATGTATTCCCAACAAGTATGAACAGTACCTGGTACATCTTAGGTGTTCCATAAATGCTTCTTAAAAGAATGACTATTTGAATCATTATTTTTATTATCAATTATTATTATATAATAAAACTAAAAGAAAATAGTAATTTATAAGAATTTTTATTTCATATGATTAAAGGATTATCATCATATGAAATAAAGTACATATACATTTTTACATGTGACTGGTACAATCATGTCACCAGAATGAGTTACAAATACAGTCCACATCCCTTTCACCTCAAAGATCTTTGGGGATTTCATAGTGTTATTTTAGGAGAAAGTCTCATGGCCTACTTGAGGATTATTCTATCCCATATTGTTCAGGAACCTCCAGAGCCTATTCAGTCTAAAAGGGTGTGTGCACAATCTGATTGGTTCAGTGGTGGGCCTTGTATTCAGCAGTCCTTGCTTTGATGATTGGGTCCACATACTTTCATGCCTGCCTTGCTCTCCTGATCCTTTTGAGTTCCTTCTCTGGGTCACACTATTCTCACAGTAATATCTCATGTGTCTCTGTCTCCTGCTGCAGTGAGGCAGCACTCTGTTGGCTGCTTCAGATAGTCACATAGGCCACGTGGGCTCCATGCTCAGAATCCTAACATTACCTCTTTTGTGTTTAATTGTCCTCACATAATAGGTTGTGTCTCAAGGCTCTTCTAGGCTCAGCCACTTACTGCCGGGACAAGCTCTTCCCAAGACCTCAGGCCCTCTCTTTGAGAGAATGGATTACCCCTAGAATTCCCTTATCCTGTTAGAGAGCTCCATTTGGAACCCTGTGGTCCTTTCCTACCATCAGGCCATTGTCAAGACCATCTGAAATATTCTACTAACATTGAACTTCAAAAGGGAAAATACCACTCTTACCTTTCTTTCTTCCTGAGAGACCCTTATGCAAATTTGCTCATCTTTTCCACAAAAGCTGACTCTGCATATCAAGGGATATAGAGAAGACAAGACTTTGTTAGGCTCCAGAAATTTCTGCTATATCTTTCCTCCAGGCAGTAGGTGCCTGCTACACTTACTTTTGTATAAGCAGTGTCAGTCAAGGGACACTTTTCTGAAAAAGGAAAATTTGATCCTAGACGCCTTGTTACATTCATATAAAGATGCAGGAGTTTTTTGAATAAAGGCTATTTTAACATTTCTTCTCAATATACACATACATGTGCACACACATACATGTAAATAAACACACATGCATATTCTTAAAGTCCACAGAGTGTTAACTCTGGATAATAGAATTCCATTTTTTTTCTTATTTTCCTCAAGAAATAACATAATTTTGAACAATGAAATTCTAAAAGTAAAATAAAGTAATAGAAAAGCAAAAAATTCCATAACTTTAGAATAAGAGATATCAAGCACATATGCCAGAGCTGGGATATCTTTGAAGATGAAACATGACACTGTTGATAGGTTTCATCCTCTGTTTCATTCAAACTCAATTATAGGTGAGTTTATAAAAATCTGTAGTCACCTGCACTAGTTGTTACTTTCTGAAATGCAGGTGCTGGCGACAAGCCATGCATACAATTTAGGGACATTTCCTCCTATCCTTTGAATGGTACTCTGAATACAAGTTTTAACTACATTTCACCCTCCAATTGGAATTTATTATTTTTTCATAAAGCATATAAATGGAGAAATGTTTTCAAAACTTCTGTTGTAGAAAGGGAACAAAAGCGTTCTCTCCACTTATGTTTACATATCATTTTACCGTCAATCTGAAATTTTCTAAGATAGATAGCTCATGCACCAGCATCTTTTCAGGAAGGCTGGCAAAATCTTTCAGGCAATCTCCTTCACATATTATTATTTAGAAATGCAATTTCTAGCAGTTGATTAATCTCAAAATATATCCTCAAAACCAAATAATCCTAGAGGAATACTTAACTCTTTAAGTGCAAAATAGGATAACAGAACGCTTTAAACCATTTATTGGTTGAATCGTCATTCACCAGTTACCCTGTCACATAGGCTAACTGATGTGCACACATTTGAGACAGAAAACGTATGCAGAATGTTCTCTGGTTGACTAAAATTCAAAATCCCTTATATCCACTCCATACGGTGAGAGAGCAGCTCATTTGCCCCTCTGACTTCTGTGAACTGGAGTTCTAACAGTGGGGACTGTGCAGCTGGGAGGCTGAGAAAAATGATTTCATTAGCAAGATGATTCCAAATTGGAAGCAAGCTGCTTTTACAAATTTCATAATAAAAACTGATTTTTGTACTTTCCATGTGCTTATTCTGCAAATGTTTAGTGCATTTCTGTCTGCTAGGTTTAATTTTCTAATTTGGCTCTGGTTTGCATGTGAAACTGACTTGAATAAATTAAAGGGAGGGTGTTAATTTTTTTTTTTTTTTTTTTTTTTTTTTTTTGGTATTGTTTGGAAGAGGGGTAGTGGGAGTGCTCAGGAATAGGAACTTCGTTATCCTGGAGAGACCATTTGCAGTCAGAAGTCAGATGCCACAGAATTCAGTGGGTGAGACATGTCTTGTATTATGCCATACCTATTAGATTATTTCATGATTCAATAAGTCATAGAATCAGGGATTGTTTTAGTTGGCTGGGGACAGCGGTGGAGGATTGGGTGCACAAGTCAAGCAGTGTATGGGATTCAGCCTGGAGTTTTTTTTTTTTTTTTTTTTTTTTTCAAAAACCGTATGACAGACCCCTCTTCCTGACCACCCTTCCCAATCTTCCCTCAGTCATGGCAGGGAAGGTTCTCCTAGAGATAGGAATGCATCCTTAGAAAACATCTTAGGGGATTCTGATAGAATCCTCTGGCTGAGAACCAAAATTTTATATTCACATTTAAAAAAATGAGAAAAGAAAAGAAATTCCAGAGAGGTAAAGTAAAACCCTTGTGGAATAGCATCAATGCTGGTACTTTAATACAGGCCGTTTCTCTTTAAAAATCTCTTGAGGATATTAGCCACAGTAATCCCCTTCTATCCATGAGGAATACGAGGGTTACGTTCCAAGACCCCAACAGATGCTGGCAACCACAGATAGTTCCAAGCACTATGTATACTATGTTTTTTCGTAAGCACACGTACTTAAGATGCAGCTTAATTTATAAATTAGGCACAGTAAGATATTGACAATAATAAATAATAATAAAATAGAACTATAATAATATTTTGTAATAAAAGTTACGTAATGTGGACTCTCAAAGTATTTTATACCGCACTCACTCTTGGGTTTACGTGAGATGATGAAATGCCTACGTGCTGAGATGACGTAAAGCGAGTGACGTAAGGCTCTTGGAACTGGCGTTAGCCTACTATTGACCTTCTGATGATTCGTCAGGAGGAAGATTATCTCCTTGTGATTGGTGGTTGATGCGGGTAACGAAACTGCGAAAAGCAAACCTGCAGATGAGTGGAGCTACCGTCTGTGAATATATATTGGTTCTCAACCTCAGGAGTTTCTCAGGTGAGATTTGAAACGTGCCCCTGAACACAGAGAACGAGGAGAGACTGGAGAAAGGCATGATAAGCGGCAGGTTTAACAAGCAAGAGAACTTATGAAGGAGACTTGTCTCGGGCGCCATGAAGACCGAGAACTTCGCCCCTGCCTGCCAGGATTTTATGAATTTATATAGAGGCCCTAACGGGGTGGGTCCAAATGGTCACGACAATACACTGCTCTCTCGGAGCTGCGTCCGTGAAGTGACTCCTTGTGCGGGGCCAGACTGTACCTTCCTAGACCAAGGGAGGCAAGGAGCCTCTGATTTCCTGGGTCCGGCACGCCGGTCCGCCAGTGGTCACATTCTCTCCATGATCTCTTCTAACAGTGCGTCTTCGAGGTAATCTCTTTCACGTATTCTTCAGAATCAGTATATACAACCCAGGTGTTGACGTAATGATGCTGGTTCTTTCCTGATTTGTGAGGGTATTAGGGCAAGCCATGCACATCCAGATGGAAACATGCCTCAAGCGGAATTCTTTAGCAGGGACTGTTCATTTGGTTTTTTTCTTGTTGTGGCGCCAGTATGTAGTCTTGACGCGAGAGTCCCACCTAGCCCCTGTATCTTTCTATAAATGTCCCTAGATGGGTTGTTTAAAGTAGACTTTTGTGAAAATGGTAAAAAATTAAGTTGTGAATTCAAGATAGCAAATTATTGGGGCGCCCAGTGGCTCAGTCGGTTAAACGTCTGACTCTTGATTTCAGCGGAGGTCACGATCCTACCATTGGTGAGATTCATCGTGCATTAGGCTCTGCACTGACAGCAGGGAGCTTCTTATTTGGGATTATCTCTCTCCTCTCTGCCACTCCCCCGCTCGCGCTCTCTCTCAAACATTTTTTAAAAAAGAATTCAAATTATCGATTGAGACTTCTTTCAATTTAGTTTTTATCTTATATATAATAAATGCATAAAATATGCACCAACTATAAATAGTTTTTAGTGAGCTTTACCATTAGCTTCTAATTCTTTCTGGCTAAGTCAGTGCTTGCAATACTTAGTCAATGTGCCTAACAGAAAGAATATCTGGTCTGGCCAGCCTCTCTTTCTTTCTGGCTTTGTAGATGCTTTCTGCAGATTCACCACTGTGTGCTGGGCTGGCTGCTTCAAGACTTGTAAAAGTTGCTTTTTGCTCAGGCACCTGTTGAGGTATAATATCTACACACTAAATCTACTTCAAATACATTGATTTCTTTATGAAATGCTTTGTAAAGGCTGCTTACCTGCTTTACTGTAAAGTATTGGGAATATGCCGTTTGACTCTTTAATCTGAATACTCAATATCTCTGTTCTTTGTCATCTGCAACTTCTCTGTCAAATTTGTCGAGTTTAATGTCAACAGATGAGTTTGATCCTTTGGGGTGGGAAGAACCTCTTTCTGCTTAAGGTCTTAAACAGAAAATGAATGTCTTGTTGGATTAAGTAAAAAAGGCACTTAATATGTAACACCTGTAAAACATAGCCAAGATCAGAGGGAGGTGTTCCCATTTAGACATTTGTATCCAGTAGGTATTGGGTACATAGCAATATTCTCTCTGA
Organism: Paradoxurus hermaphroditus; assembly: GCA_004024585.1. Classification (NCBI taxonomy): domain Eukaryota; kingdom Metazoa; phylum Chordata; class Mammalia; order Carnivora; family Viverridae; genus Paradoxurus; species Paradoxurus hermaphroditus. Next base: position 17,421 of record PITB01025872.1, read on the forward strand.
ACTGCACCCTCACATACAGAACACATTCACTGCTGCCCATATCCCAGACTAGTGCTGTCCCATAGAAATAATGTAGGCCATTATTTCGGATTTTCTGGTAACCGTATTAAAAAAAAAAACAAAAAGATAAAATGAACTTTAATAATATATTTTATTTAACCCAATATAGCCAAAATATTATCATTTCAACATGAATTCCATATAAAAGGTATTAGTAAAATATTTTACATTCTGTTTTTCTTACCTAGTCTTTGGCATCTGGTATGTATTTGATACTTAGAGCATGTCTCAATTAGGATGTTAACTACAGAATTTTCATCGGGAATACTTGATCTGCATTCAGATTTGATAAAATTTATAGTTGAAAAGTGGTTCACATATCCGAGCTTTCCCAAAATACTTAAAAAATTTCCAATAATTAAATCGAGACTGGAAAAGTAATTGTTCTCTTACATTCACATTCACATGGACAAAATGGGTTTCTCTTTTTTAAAAAGGTCGATTTAACTTTTGAGTTTTGAAACTACATATATCCAACTTACGTAACTTTACTAACTCTTGTGGCAATTCAGTATTGTTAACAATGAATTCAAAGGGGTATGCATAAGTTGGAAAGCAATTCTAAATTTATCAATGTCGGGGCGCCTGGGTGACTCAGTAGGTTAAGCATCCGACTTCAGCTCAGGTTATAATCTCATGGTTCGTGGGTTCAAGCCCCTTGTCAGGCTCTGTGCTGACAGTTCAGAGCCTGGAGCCTATTTTAGATTCTGTGTGTGTCTCTCTCTCTCTGTCCCTACCCCACTCGCACTCTGTCTCTCAAAAAATAAACATAAAAAAGTTAAATAAATTTACCAATATCAACAAAGTGTTCTTCACATTTTTCTTGTAGTTTTCACAGCCAATTTACATAACACTATTAATTACAGTTAACATGTTCTGCACATTGATTCTCGTTAGAAAAATATGTAAAATCATTATTACTTTCATGTATTATGAAAAATTTCAATTTTAATATAAATTTTTGTACTTGTCTAGCCAAGTCACAAATAATCTTTCTTTTTCCTTGGTACTTCAAATTTAGCTCATTCAAATGCAGTGTGATATCTATAAAAAACCTAAGTCACATTGCCTCTTTTGCCTTTGTTTATTGAATATTTGGCAAGTATTCCCTTTGTTTCAAGAAAATTCTGAATAGTATACAGTACAATAAATTTTTTAAAGTGCTTCCATGACTTGAATAAACAGCCTTGGTCAAGAACACATAATTTTTTAATCTATTGCTTAGTGTTTATTATTATATCTATTTCCTTATCTACTATTTATTTTAATAATTCTATTAAATGACAGTGACTAATCAGTTGCACTTACTTACTTATGATTTTAACAACTGTATCTGTGCCACTTCTTGTAAAGTCTGCTTCAGAAAACTGAACATACATCTTTTCAATGTGTATTATACAATGGAGCAAAGCAATAAGAAAGAAAATGTCAGTCTCTTGTTTTAAAACTTTAATACATATAGGTTTTTGACCTAACCTAGATGGAGTACCATCTATCATGATAGAAAGAATTTTTTCATATCCAACTGAGATTGTTCTTTGACAGATGTGAAAGCTTAAAAAAATATTCTATGAGTTTGGATTTTAGGCTGTAAATTGGCAATGTTTTTTCATACACTTGGAAGTCCTTCAAAATAAAAGTACTCTTGGGGAACTCATAAAGAAATATGGCTTTAAATATCATCTGTAAGCTGATGACTTCCACAAACATAATATGTTCAGCCCTAATCTCTTTCTTGAATTCTAGAGTTGAATATCCAATGTCTACCTAACATTTTCAAATTATTGGTTCTCCTGCCAAACTGTTTATTCCCTAGTCCTCAATAAATGATAACTCTAAGCCAAAAAAAATATTGGGGGTTATTTTTAACTCCTCTCTTTCCTTTATATCCATATATTCAATCTACCAGTAGATTCTGCTTGACTCTACTTCTCTAACATATCCTAAATATGACAATTTCTTAGGAACTCATTGTTACCACACCAATTCCACCTGACTTCTTGCAAAACCTCCTAGGTCGTCTCCTTGTTTCCATTTTGTAACTTTTATAGTCCATTTTCAATACAGCAGTACTTCAGATTATTCCATGCTTCTCTTCAACATCTCTCCAGTGTATCTTATGTGATCAAAGTACCGGCCCAAAGACCTACATCACCTTGCTTCCACCATCCTTTCTGTTCTTACCTCCTACCATCTTCTGCTCTTGCTCATTTGTTCCTGCCCCAGTGGCTTCCCTGGTCATCCTCATACAATCCAAAAACACTCACACCTCTGGGTTTGCAAGCCTATTATTCTCTCTGTCTAGAACACTCTTTTTCTGATAGCCAGTAATTTGTTCCTTCACTTTATTCATGACTCTTAAAAAGTCACTTTATGTAGAAAATCTCTCTGAATATTCACCTAACATATGTTACTCGCTGTGCCCCTTTATCTTGCTCTATTTTTCTTTACAGTACCTACCACATAATATATTTGTTTTGATTTTGGAGGATTATGTCTGTCTTTCCCCCTAGAGCATAAACATCAGGAGAGCGGCATTAATTCATTTGTCACTGCTCCGTCTCCAGTGACTAGATCAGCGTCGAGCACATAATATGCTCAATGAATAGTTGTTGAGTTTATAAATGATTTACTCTTCTGATTGAAACTCAATAAATATATTGGAGTCTTGGAATACCTGTTTTCTGTAACTCATTTGTTTGTGATATGGTGGGTAAAATGCAGAAGAAAGAATCTATGCTATGAAAATAATCAGGTGTTATATAGATTTTATGCTATAGATATTTTATAGTAAGTTCACAACATGCACTGAGCATAGGCCAATGCCTCCTACAGTTTTGGAGGATTATTGAGTTCCTAGTTTTTGGAGAATTTTTTCCATTGGTTATTGTTCATTCTCTTTAGCTCAGTCTTACTTTTTCCACAGCAAGCTCTGTGTCTATCTGTAGGAAAATCTCAGGCTTCTAGATAGTCCAGGAACTTTCCTATCCCAGCACTGGTACATATTTTATAGTCACCAACTTGAGTGTGCAAAAATATAACTTTATTATCTATAAAATTTTATTTTGGGGCCCTGAACTCCCAATCTGAGAATAGCATAAAGTGCATTTTAGTAACCTCCTGGGAACTTCTGTCAGATTCAGTGATTTCTCAGTCATCTCAGACTTAGTTCAGTCACAGTTAGGACATGTTAGGTTTTGTTCACATTTCCCTGTGGACTCAAGGCTATACCATATGGCGGGAATACAGAGCACAGTGGTGGCGGGATAAGGGTTACCTTTTCTCTGTGTGACTCTGTCCTATGCCATCTCTGGGTTTTCAGCACCCGCGGTGTGGGGTGCTTCCTTGAACGCATCCTGAGATGGGACAAGGTCCTGAGTGGGCTCTCCTCAGCTTCCGTCTGCCAGCAGTCTTCTGATGTGCGCTTGTTCTAGCTGGTCCCCAGGAGGACTCTTCATGCCGCATCCTCTGCCAGAACCGACTCTTGTTTCAGCTTCGGTCAAGTCCTTCTGGCTCAATCTCTCTCATTCAAAACTAGAACCCACTTAGGTTTTGAACTCCTAGGTCTTATAAAATTCAAAGCATTGTCTCTAACTCTCCCATGCCTGGGTAAGCCCTCTGCTCTTCTCCTCTCACTATATGGTGGGGAACTTCTCTGTGGCTTGCTATTTTCCTGAGCTTAGCTTCTCTCTCCTCTTGAATCCTGTTATTCAAAAGTGGTTTCACTGTACTTCTCCCAGCTCTGTAGCCCTGGAATTTCTCTTGAAAGAGCAGAGGTTTAGAATTTTTCTGGCTTTCTCTAAAAACTCTACTTCCACGCAGTTCAGAGGGTACAGAACATGTGGTGGTGGTGGCGGGGAGTATTGGTTCTGGCTTGTCAGGAAACATTGTCTAAGATGTGAAAGTGGGCAAGGGGGACCAGTAAATGTATTTTCTGTGGTGTATGGGGCATTGTCGAGAAGAGCGGTTCTCATTTGGCAATGTCTGGAGACATTTTTCCCTGTTGTGTTAACATATGGTTGATATCAGCACTGAATAAGTTTAAGGTGTACAACATAATGACTTGACTTTTATATATTATGAAATGATGACTACAATAAGTTTAGATCATCTCACATACATACACACACAAAAAGAGAAAGAAAAAAATATTTTTTTTTTCTGTGAGATTAGAACTCTTAGGATCTACCTGGAGACATTTTTGATTATCAGAAGTGTGTGAGGCATGTGGTACTGGTACCTAGTGGGTAGAGGCTTAGGATACTGTTAAACATCCTACAATGCACAGAACAGGCTGTCACAACAAACAATTATCTAGCTCCAAGTATCAATGGTGCCAATGCTGAGCAATGATGGTCTGGTGCATCCTAGGAGGATTATGTGATTTATAGGTGTGTGCTCCTTTGATTGCCTTTCTATTGACTAGACTATTTTACATCACTGTAGAGGAAGAAGTTAACTCGTTTTAAAGCACTATTAGCAATGCAAATAATTCCTGTCCATAGCAATGCAATTGAATTTTGAGGACTAGAGATAATGTTGGTTTTCACTTATGAAAAACAAGACCCCAGATATTATATTTTGTTGTCCTATAAGATAATAAGCAGTTTTGCCTCTATTAGCAAATTTATTTCAGCGTTCCTGATTGCTTATTAATATAAATATAAACACACACACACATATATCTGTTCTTCAAATTCTGTTAGTTTCTTCATTAATAAGTAAGTTGAATACAATTTTTGACACATGTTAACTTTATGTTGTC
>PITB01025873.1:0-22253 GCA_004024585.1 Paradoxurus hermaphroditus
CCATCATCATCACCATCACCATCACCATCACCATCACCATCATCAATACCATCATCATCACCATCATCACCATCACCATCCTCACCATCATCACTATCATCATCATCACCATCATCATCACCATCGCCATCATTATCATCATCATGGCAGGCCCACTTCTTCCATTCTCGCTCCCAGTACAGCCGACAGGCCAGCGGTGTGATTCCTCTCCCTGACGTCTTTTGGGCCTAAATGTCTGTTCCCTGCAGCTTTGAGCTTGGACTCTGATTCCTAGCCCGTAGAAGGAAATATCCAGGCTTCTGACTCAGGGACACTGTAACTCTTCATCCCGTAGCCTTTCGAGTTCATCCGCCTGTCCCCCCATTCACTGCTCACCGGACTGGCCTGGGTCTCTCTTGGTCAGCATCTTGCTTAGTGCCTGGTGTATAAAAGAGGCCCCCTGAACGAGTGACCTGTGATTGAACTCTCAGAGTGAAGAGGCAGCAGCACCTCGGCCATGGGTACCCGGGGAGGCCACCACTGGCCTCTCGTAGAGGGATGGTAGATTACGGTGAGCGTCTCCTGGAAGCTCTCTAGACAAGTAGGATTTATCCCCATTTTAGAGTTGAAGAAACTGAGACTTACAGAGGCTTGCCCAGATCAGCCTTCCCGTACGTGGTGGGCTGGGACTCGATCCAAGATCTCTGACCGGGGCCCGTCTCTCAGAGCCCATCCAATGCTCACTTCGGTGCCCACAGGTCTGCGTGTTTCTTTTCATCGGAATGTTTTATTGATCCCACCGATGATTTCTGTCTTGCAACAGAGCTTTTGTTCTGCAAAACGATACTGGGCAAACCCAGAAAAAGGGGCGAGCATTCTTGAAGTGTTTTCCAAAGTTATGATGGAGGACGATATCGGGATGCCAATGCCTACTATTGTTCCCCAAGACCCTGATGGAAGTCATTACACAAGCAAGCTGCTAACCTGTAAGCAAATGTGTCAACTTCCCAACAATCAAGTAATTCCCCGGTCCTCGTTGGATATTAGCCAGGGGCTGGATATCAGCCAGGTGAGTGAGTTGCACAACACTCTCCCTGGAGGGGGGTTGTTGGATGGGAGGGATTTTCCAGCTCGTGACTTGGATGAACCTGGAGTTATTTCCCGCCGAGCAGTCCCCGCCTCAGAGGCACCAGCAGCCTCGGGCGAGGGCGGCTGGGACAGAGCCGGGGAGTGGGCCAGCCCGGCCTGTCCACGCCTGGCCTGATGGCGTAGGCCTCGGAAGGCTCAGTAGGATTTAGCCTATACGGCGGCCCGAGAGAGCCCCTGGAAACCCAGCGGCTGGGTTGGTAGGAGGCTGGTTTCCAGGGAGACGGTGTGTCCACTGCCCGGCAGGCAGAGGGCCGGAGCCGGAGGAGAGGCCAGAGCCGCAAAGGAGGAGACCCCGGCCCTTGGAGCTGAAGGGTCCAGGGTGGGGGAGGAGAACGCCGTGTGGGAAGAGGGCAGGAAGGGGGATTTGGCACAGACCGCTGCTGCCTGGTCTCAATTTACTTGTGAGGAGCCTCCTAATAGCCGGGTGAGAGCCGTGCACGCTTTCCTGAGAGCCTGCTAAGTGTTTATGGAATGATTTGTGAGGAGAAGTTTCTTTGGAAGCAGCTTGGGGAAGGTATGTTATTAAGAGCTCGCTCTCCAAGTTCCCGTTGGCCCACTTCCCTCCAGGCCCCTGGGGTCTGGGCAGCCCATGGTCACAGCAGCTGTTTGCTATTTTGTAGGCCACGGGGCCGGGTGTGCGTTGGGGCTGGGGGAAGTCAGGGAGGTAGGGCAATTTCCTCCTCCCTGAGGTGGCGTCAGGGAGGACCAGGGCCGGTGTCAGGAGCTTGCCCTGCCCAGAGAGGTGCCCCGGCCTGGGAAAGTGGGGGGTCCGTCGCAGGGGCTGAGAAGGAGGGAGGTCGGCAGGGCCAGAGGCAGCTGAGAGGTTGTAGATGACGGGGACTGAAGCGTAGCCTTTAGCATCTAATAAGACGGAAGCCACTGGGGAGCCATAAGGACAAGCCAAAAGGATGGGGTGGGGCTCATGACCCAATGATGAGTTTGCCTTCTCCACTAGACGGGGGGCGGCCTGGGCTGAGGGGCTGTCTGCCTCATCTCGATATCCCCAGCATTAGCAGACATCGGGGCTGGCCCAGAGCAGGGGCTCCGCTTGGTGAGTAGCGGGCCATGAGCCAGCCAACCATCCCACCCAGCCGGACAAGGGCACGGTGAAGGCATCGGCCAGCCCTGGAAGCAAAGTCCCCATGGCTATTGGTGTGGGAAGCTCAGGACTACCTACGAACCATCCTGTCGCTGGAAATCTGCCCAACCTGGTCTCCACAGAACAGCCTGGCTACCTCGGGAGGTAGCGGCCAGCTACACAGGTGTATTAGGAAGCACCAGTGACCGGCCATTTCTGAGTCTCTGGGGGCCCCTGCCAGGGCATGCGGGCCCACCGTGAGCTTTACCCCAATTTATCCGCACAGCAGCTGTGGAGGATGGGGCTTTGTCCTTGATTTTAACTCCAGGGCAGAATTTGGAAGATAAAATCACAGGTGTGAGGAAGTACATGAGCAAAGCTCCCAGCATGGCGGGGTCTCGGAGAGCGACCTGCCCGGGGCGTAGGGGTATATATTTGGGGCAATGCGTCTCAACGGGTGCCAAGTACCAAGCCAAGGGGCCGAACTGGAAATCCGTGGGAATGATTTTTGGATGTCCCCAGTGATAGGGGCGTTTCCCAAGTGGGGATATTTGAAAGGCATGGGGGACACTGAGTGAAGGGAAAGCCGTTGGCTAACTCTGTCTTATGTAGAAACACAAAGTATATTTTTTGCATGATTCTGATACACCCTAGAGTTTCCGGGAACATAACTACTTTGTAAATTGGAGGAAGACTGTCCTTTGTTCAGAACGTTATTGAGGCTGGTTCACCATCTCAGAAAAATTACGTCACCGACGGCAACGTTTCTCACGATGCGGGAGTGACCTGCGACGCGCCGAGCCCGCGTACGGGCCCTTCTCTCATGTCTTCTTAGGGGAGCTGGCCCTGAGCGTGAGCATAGTGAAATACGTGTTTTCGTTATGAATTACTTTCCATTCATTTCATTTCACGTCGTTTCGGTTTTATTCGGCGGCGTGCCGGAGCCAAGTCACCCGACAGCACGCTGTGTGGATTTCTCCCCAGCTCCGAGTTCAGTGTCATCAGGTCGGTAGTTTGAAATTAGCCGTGATGGAAGTATTTACACCATGGGACTTGGCAAAGAGTATAAATCAAGAGGGTTTTGTTGTTGTCATTGTTGTCGTTTTTCCTTCGGAGATTTGATTGTTAAACGTTTACCAGCCCACCGCTGGTTACCTTAGCTTTCTATATTGTGTGTGGAGGCAGGCTGGATTATCTACGAAGACCATTTCAGCATGATAAAGGGGGGCATCGCACCCCGTAGGTGGAGTACCACAGATGCAGGGAAGCGAGCCCACAGATGGTGATAGGTAAGGACACCCTGCCCATCGCAGGTGAGAAGTAGAAGGGAGGGAATCCTTGTGAGGAGGCTTGGGGTGGGGCTGGGGGTGGGGGATCCACCACAGAAGGGCACTGTTCCCATCAGGGAGGCCAGAGCCGCACCAAAGGCAGCCCCCGCTCCCTCCCTGTGCCGAACTGCTCTGTCTTCTGGTTTGACAGATCGAGCTGGTCCGAAAAGGAGAGGCCAGGTGGCCTTGACAGTGACGGCCCTTGACTTGCCCCCCTGGGAGGTTTGACCCTCCATCAACTACCCCCTAGTGTCGGCCCGAACCCTCCCCACCCCGTTGCAGTCCAGCCCACTCCCCGGGGCTCTCGGTATCTACCTAATATGAACAGCGCCCAGCTTTTGAGCCCCTGCTTAGGCCAAGCACTGCGCTAAGTGCTTCCTGTTATCCCTTCCCCTCCACCGCCCCATGGGAAGTCATCTTATTCCCCCCATTCTTCGGATAAAAGACAAGCTCAGAGAGAGGAGGTGACTTGCCCAGGGTCACCCAGCCGGCTAGTGGCGGAGCCAGAACGCAAAGCCAGGCTGTCTGACTCCCCGCTGAACTCTTAACCCCTCACTCGGACTTTCGAAGGGAAGATGGTATCTCGTTCAACTCCTCCCTTTGATGAGGTCCAATGTGTAGGTCAGAGCTGGAAGGGACCAGAGAAATGACCTAATCCTCTGCTTCTCGACAGGTCATAAATCCACCCCCCCCCCAATGCACACCAAGTTCACTATCAGAGAACCCGCTCCTGCCGCGAGAGAGGCAGAGACCTCTTTTTCTAAGCAGCGATGTTTCTGCTGGTCTGTTTATCGTGTAGGTAGGGTCGGGCTGAATAATGGTGATTTCAGCGGTGTCACTGAGAGCCAATATTATTGCTATGGCTTTAAAACACAAACAAAAAAAGAATCTATTAGTCACCGAGGCGCGTAATAAGCCTGTTGAGTAACCAGCCTGCCGGCCATGGTACCTGTAAACCACACAGATGATCAATGAAATATCGCAGCCAAATTCCTGGACACCTGGGGGTGGGCGTGAGGCCTGTGGCCCGGGAGGTCATGGGCCTTGTTCCGGAAATTCTGTTTCCTACCACTGGCGTGAGGACCCCTGCATAAGTCAATGTCCCGTCTCACGGATGGGGAAACCAAGGCCCAGAGAGGCAAAGTGGTTGACCCAAGGTCACCCATCGAGTTCAGGGCAGAGTCAGGGCTGGGGGCCAGTTCTTGCCGGCTGTCCACAAGCTGGGAGGCTGGTAAGTGCTTTCGCGTTGTGACTAGGGTCACATGGGGTGTTGTCCATCCCTCTCTGACCTGCTTTCCTCCTCCCTCTGACATTCTCTGGCTGATCTCAGTCCCTCTTCTCCCCTCCTTTGCAGATAAGGCTGCCAAAGTTTCCAGAGGGACCTGGGGACAGGGTGTGGCTTCCGGAATGTCCAGCCTTGGGGACGGGCTGGAGCGACACCAGGATTCGTGACTGCTTCCCCCTTCCCCGGGCCTGTCCACTCGCAGCTGTGTGGGTGGACCCGGACGCCCTCGGACGTGCCAAATCGACAGCGAGACCAATGTTTCCCCCAAATCCAATCAGAAACGGGCTCCTTGGAACGAATGAAGACCGGGAAGGATCTGGCCAAAGGTTTGAGTTTCTGAGCGCGCTAGATATTAGCCGCTAGTGCGAGCCACTCATTTCCCTTGCCCAGGCCTCGGTTTTCCTCTTCTGCAGAGTGGGTTCATCCATTCAGCAAAGCTTCACTGAGCGCCCCGTCATCGAAGTTAATAGTTCAGTTCTCACCCTGTCTCAGGCACTGAGCTCATCGCTCTCCATGCATTCTTGTATTCAGTCTCGCAGCGACTTTCAAGCTAGGTTTTCTAGTTCCTGTTTTAGTGACAAGGTAGCTAGGGCCCAGAGAGTTTTCACCACTCGTCCAGGAACCCGCAACAAACCCAGGATCCACATCCGGGGGCCGAAGGCAGGAGCCCGCGCCACACTCTGAAGGTACTTTAAGCTGGGGAATGGGGTCAGCTGGAGAAAGACCCTAGGTCCCCCACGGAGCGGTCGAGGCACCCTCAGAGGAGGTGCGCTGGGCACAGGACCAAGTCCTGCGGCCCAGCCACTCTGGTCACGGTGGCCCAGCTGGCTCTGGCATCCGGTGACCTCCATCATGACATCACCGGTAGACCATTGATCACTTGACAGCTGGGGGGCGGCCGGTGGGCACCCTCCCCCACCCCCCACCCCGGCCAGCTCCCTGAGAAGCATGTGTGGATGCTGTGAGCGGAGCTGGTCCTAAGAATGACAGCAGCCACGAGGCCGGTCACCAGAAAATGAGTCAGGACTTTCCAGACCACTGCTGATTCGATCCCCCACCAGTCCTCCGACGTGGGGACTATTAGCCTCACTTGCGGATGAAGACGCTGAGGTCCAGAGAGGTGAAGTGACTAGTCCAGAGTCCCCGGGATCAGGAGTTTACCAGAGCCTGTCTGCCCACAGCCCATGGTTTCTCACTGTCCCTAGCACCCATGTGTATTTGTTGTAGCACTTGGGGTGAGTCACGACACCTCCCTAGGCCTTGGTTTCCACGAAATGAGAAAATTCATTCCTGCCTTTGTTAAAAAGTGTTGGAAGATTTCGATGAGGTCATAGATGTAAATGATGTGTCTTCGAGTCCTGCCCATGATTGACGCTCTGCTCTTATGTGATGTCAGGGGTATTGGTGACTCCATCGCCTAAAAGTATCATCTCCTCTGGCCTGCCCCATGCCTTAAAATGCCACACTCAGGGATACTTTCCAGAGTCTGATTTGTCCCCGGTAGGCCCATTAGCAGAGCAGTGCGTTGGGGACCCAATCGCCTGTCATTAGACAGTAAGTAGGCCCTTTACAACGTTGCTATGTGATTCAGTCAAGGTCAGTCATTTCCAGGAAGGCAGAGGGTCGGGGAAGACGAGCCGTTCCTCCAGACCTGGACGAAGTCCTGTCTACACTCAGTCCCCTCCTCTTAGAGGCAAATAGACCACCTCCCGTGGAAGCAGAAGTGGTCAAAAGATTCTGTGGCCATCACTGCGATGGTCCGGAGACCCAGGTCTGGAAGTCGGAGAGGTGGGCTCTGGGAGGTCCCACGGTGTGGACTCCAGACAGACAGAAGGCATTCGGGGATGACGGGCAGCCCCATTGGGTGGCCAGAAGGTAGTGTGACCAGGACAGAGATTCAGAAGCCAGTGTGGGTTCTGCCAGAACGGACAGGCAGAGTGAGGTCAGAAGTAGGATATGGGGGGGAGGGGGCAGGATGTCTCAATCATTACCTGTGTGATTTTAATTTATAGACGTGACTGAGCGTCTGGGGCGATGTCATCTGGGATGTGGGACTGGGGTATCTTTTTCCAGGTGGGTCTCCATGGAGCCCCATGTTTGCTTGCCACGCCAGGTTTGCTTGCAACAATGACTCCTTTGGAAGGACGCCTCCCCCACCCCCCCACCCCACCCCCCCCCTGCAACCAAGAGTAATAAGACCATAGTTACCAGAACGGTGCGCAGCTGCACTGGGCAGATATTTTTATTTTGGTAGAAGTTTAGGTTCTGATGGGCCCCATAGCAGACGAGCAGTTGCCTGGCCTGTGGGACAATCCCTGGTTAATGCATCCGAGGGGGGCATGTATCCTCGGTTCGGCCTCCAGCACTTATGGGATGGGGGCTAGACCAAAAATGTATAAGGCTAAGTTAAGGCCTGGGGCAAGGTTAGAGACTCACGTAGGGGGCTATCTGCTAGGTAGGAATTTTAAAAGGAGTTGTCTGAGCAGGTCATTATGTTTCTCAGTTAAACTGGCTCTCTGGGACCTGCTAGGGACGTGAAAGTTTCATTGAAAGCCTCTTCCGGGAGCCCAGCGTTTCATCTTTTGAGAAGGGAAATGGCGTCTGGGTTACTACCCGTGATGAAACTCTGTAGGGAATGAGGACTGTGCTGATGAGGCCTGGTACTGGGGCCTTAGTACATGTGGAGACGGGTGATTTTGATTTATAGTGGGTATCTGGGAGGCAGGAGATTTCCAGAATTCTTTATCTTGGACAGCTTCTACGAGACGGCCCCAGAGCGAAGACGGGACCTTTCTTTGGCCAGAGCATCCGGTGCGAAGGCAACTGATTGGCTGAAGTTTGGCCAAGTGTATTGTTCCTTGGAGCCTGTCTTTTACGAGGGAGAGCCAAGCTAAGGGAGGGAACTCAGCAATATTCTGTTGGGTTCCTGTCGTGTCACGTGCTAGCCAGCTGGCCATTCTCTGTGGCATCAATCGGTTCATCCCGAGGGGCTTCCCAGGTAGCCGAGGGGTCTTGGGGAAGGGTAATCTTCTCCAGCACCATGACATCTGGCAAGGGACTGAGGGCAGGGGGAGCCACCTCCTCCTGTACGTGGAATATGCCAGAAGGCCCAGGTTTGGCTCCATCCTATCTTAAGGACGCCGGGCTTCCACCAGCAGCACGGTGACCTCTGCACAAAGGCAGGACTCTGATTCCAGCCCGCAGGGATGCCATTGCCACGTTACCAGGAAAAATATTGTGTATTGGATGATGAACCCTAACATATTGCAAAGTTCAAGAATAGCATAAACAATTCTTTACCTGTCCCCTTCCCCCGACCCCAGGTCATCTATCATCCAGGTGGTGTGGCCCTCAGAGGGGACCTCAGCACTCCCTCTCCCTCTACTGTCTCTTTTTTTGATATTTAAAATTGAGGCGGGGCGCACCTCGGTGGTTCAGTCAAGCATCTGACTCTTGATTTCGGCTCAGGTCATGATCTCGCGGTTGTGAGATCAAGCCCCATGACAAGCCCCGAGCCCCGAGTGGAGCCCACGTCTGGCCCCACGCTGCACTTGGCGCCTGCTTGGGATTCTCTCCCTCCCTCCCCCGCTGCCCCTCCCCTGCTTCGCTTGCACGCACTCTCGCACTCATGTACGCTCTCTCGCTCCCTCTCTCTCACGCAATAGAAAAATTTTAAAAAGCAAAAAAGAAATCTGTTGTTTAAAAATAATATTAAACAGAATTTTTTTTTTAGTTTTTATTTTGAAATCCTTATAGATTCGCAGGGAGTCAATCTCTAGGTTTAACTGAAATCCTATCGAAAGCCCAGAAAGGCTTTTTTTTTTTTTCTTTTTTGTAGGTATAGACAAGATTACTTTAAAATTTATAGGGAAAGGCAAAGAAACTTGAATAAAGCGATTTTGAAAAGGGATAATTGGGTGAAATCGCCTACCTGATTTCAAGACTTACTATATAGCTATAGGAATCAAGACAAAGTGTTGTTGACAGAAGGACAGACACACAGATCGACAGAACTGAGTACGAAGTCCACAAACAGGGGCACCTGAATGAGTCAGTTGATGAAGAGTCTGACTCTTTATTTTGGCTCAGGTCACGATCTCCCAGTTCGCGAGTTCCAGCCCTGCGTCGGGCTCTGCACCGACATCATGGAGCCTGCTTGGGATTCTCCCTCTGCCCCATCCTCTGCTCTCGCTCTCTCTCAAAAATAAATAAACTTAAAAAAAAAAAAAAAAAGCCCAGAAATAGACCCTCGAAAATAAAGTCATTAGATTCTTGAAAAAGAACACTCTTCATTTTGAAAGAATCGTCGATTTCACAGGAAGTCGTAAAGACAGTACAGGAAGGTCCTGTGTACCCTTCGCCCAATCTCCGCCGGTGGTTGTATCTTAGATCGTTATGGTGCAATTTCAAAGGCGAGACACTGCTGCTGACACGATGCCCGTGCGTGGCCCTGTGTCATTTCAACCCACGTGAAGACCCGTGTTCAAGATACAGACCTGCTCCGTGTAGGTCCACAACGCTCCCTCCGTACGGTCGCACGCACCCTCCCCACACCCGGGCTCTTGGCACCTGCCTGCCTCCCCGCTCTCCCTTTCCTCCACCTCTCACAGTCCCCAATCCTCTGGACCCCCGGCTGCCACTCCTGGTCCCACCCATGTCGCCAGATGCCCTCCACCCAGCGTGACTGTCCCTAACCCCTAACTGCCACTCGTCTGTTCTCCATCTCTGTCATTTAAGCATTCCAAGAATGTCATGTAAATGGAACCAAACAGCACGAGGCTTTCTGAGCTTGGCTTTTTCCCTCCTCGTCATGCCCTTGAGACCCATCCAAGCTGCTGCGTGCGTCTGAGTCCCTCCCTTTTATGGCTGCCTGGTGTTCCATGCTCCTTTCTGAACCCCAACCCTATTTCCTTCCCCCAGACTTCTTTTCCTGGCCTCTGAGCCAAGTGTGCCCACCCGTGTCCCCCTCATCTGGGCTCTGAGTGGAGAGGGGACAGGATTCGTGGCCTTGGGACTGCAGGAACCTAGCGGGCATGCATTGTGGCTTTCTCCTTTGGCCTCGGGGTGACACGTGAAGCATGCACAAGTCACGAAAACCATCCCGTGGCTCTCTGAGCCGCTTTCGCCACTCAGCTCTGTGCTGTAGTTACATCACACTTCCGCTCTCTTCTCCCCTTTACCAAAGACAGCTCGGGTTGTGCCCACCTGCCGTCTTAACCTGGTCTGGCCGGGGCCTCCGCGGTGAAGGGGTAGATGCCCCCCTCAGGGCTCAGACTGGGAAGCCCGGCCCCACCAGCCGCAGCGGCCTCCATGGGGCCCACTGGGCGTGAGGCCAGGAGATGCACGCAGGGTCTTGTGACCAGAGGAAAGGCCTGCGTGCTAGAGGCTGGGCCAGGGCTGCCAAGGAGGGGCCGGTTTCCAGGGGAGCCTCACTGTTTGGCCAGGGCCCCTGGTGTCAGAATCTTTGGGGACGAGAGGTGTTGGGAGGTCTCCCAGCTCTGAGCCGATGCGCTGGGTGGTCGTGAGCCATCCCACCGAGGCCTCTTCAAGGGTACATTAGGGTTTGGATCTCACGATCTCAGGCCCTTCCTCTGTGACATTCTCAGGACGCCCAGGGGCCTCCCTCTACCAACAAAATCCACTCCTGGTTCCCGGCTGCCCTCAGAGGGCAGTTCGAGCTCTTCAGCAGGGTGGACGAGGGCCTGCACGAGCAGACCCCTGACGAAGCCGCGTCCCCGACTCTCACCACCTCCCGCCTTCTCTTTCTAGGCTACGGCCACATGGAGCCAGCTGTGATTCCTCAGCCTCCTCCTGGAAGCCCTCCCTGACTGCCTTTACCTCCTGTGCTCCTGTCCTCCTCCAAACACCCTACTGTTCTTGTCTGCCTTGCCGGTCCCTGCACTTGGCTAGCCACTCTCGACGTGGTGTAGGGGGACCAAAAAAGAGTGACACAAGGGCCTGGTGTCCCTCACAGGGCCAGGCGCGACACAGATCCTTGTGCCGGCCGCCTTCATTCAGCCTGAGAGGATGATGCCGCCTCGTCGTCCCCCTCGCCTCCTCCTCCTCACTCTTTCTCCCCCCGCCCTCTCCCCTCCTCCCTCTCTCCCTCCTCTCCTCTTCCTCCCCCTCCGCCTCCTTCTCTGGCTCCACGGGCTGTCCTGCCCCCGGGCGTGAGTGAACTCACACTCTGATGTGGCTTGGCCCACAGAACGCGACGAAAACCAAACAGCACACGGCTCGTCATTGTTAGAAAAGTCAGGAGGATGGAAACGCTGCCTCTTCGCCCCCCTCCCACCATGGTGCCACCCCAGCTGGATTTTCCTATTCCTCAGAGCCCAAACTCTCGGGAGAATGTAGAATCCTAAGATCTCAGAATCGCAGGATAATGGAATCTTAGACTAAGGTCATGCTAGAACCCTATCATCATCCCATCAGAGAAAGCCCAATAATGTATCTTAGCATTATATGATGTTGAAGCCACAGATTCCTTCCACAACATGGAATCTTTGCCTTTGGAATCCCAGAATCCCCAGCACGCCGTTGCCAACAACATCAGATCAGGCCCAAGAATCCCCCTCTGGTAAGATCCGTGTGCTGTGGGCAGGCTGTTTGCCGTACCTCCCCCACCCCCATTTGTATAGGGAAGCCCTAATCTCCGATGTGATGGTATTTGGAGGCGGAGCCTTTGGGAGGTAATTAGGTCATGGGGGTGGAGCCCTCACAAACGGGATCAGTGCCCTTATAAGAAGAGCCACAAGAGGGGCGCCTGGGTGGCTCAGTCGGCTAAACATCTGACTTCAGCTCAGGTCATGATCTTGTGGCTCATGGGTTCAAGCCCTGCGTCAGGCTCTGTGCTGACAGCTCGGAGCCTGGAGCCTGCTTCGGATTCTGTCTCCCTCGCTCTCTGCCCCTCCCCCACTCACGCTCTGTCTCTCTCTCTCTCAAAACTAAATAAACATTAAAAAAAAAAAAAGAAGCAGAGACACAAGAGAGACGATCTCTCAGCATGTGAGGGAGGGCACAGCA
The DNA here is from genome assembly GCA_004024585.1 of Paradoxurus hermaphroditus. NCBI lineage: Eukaryota > Metazoa > Chordata > Mammalia > Carnivora > Viverridae > Paradoxurus > Paradoxurus hermaphroditus. Next base: position 11,846 of record PITB01025873.1, read on the forward strand.
AGAAGCTGGTCGCCTGCACGCCAGGAAGAGAGCCCCCGCCAGACGCCCAATCAGCCAGCACCTTGATCTTGGCCTTCCCGGCCTCCAGAACTGGGGGGGAATAAATGCGTGTTGTTTAAGACACCACGAACCCTCTTCCGTCCAGTGTCCCAGCAGGTGGGAAGTGGGGAAGACTGGGCGCCTCCCCGGCGAGGCTCCTGCCCTACACAAGAGCCGAATGTCCTCGGTGCTGGGAGGAAGGCTGTGGTGACAGACAGACCTGAGTCTGATTCCAAGTCCACTGGTCCTTCAGCCTCTCTGCCCCCCGGTCTCACTGTAGCGAGGGCGGGGCAATTTTAGGTGATCGGTAAACCGTTAGCTCGTGTCTTATCAGGTTCTAAGCTCTCTCCCGACGTGAGGCACTCGGGGGCTTGAACAGCGCTGGGCTCTCTGAAAAGCTTTGGCGACCTGACGGGATTCAGAGGTGAGCGGGGCAGGACACCCTGGTTACCAGGGTCGAAGGCAGGCTGAGGCCACGAGCCACGCTGAGGACACCGATCTCACGTCTGCCAGGGAAGGGCACAGATGCGGCCCCCGGTTAAGCCTTTCTTGAGAGTCTCCTCCCAACCGCCAAGCCTCCCCGACAGTAAGTCTGGGACATTCATTAACTTCCTTGCCTGAGCCTCAGTTTCCCCCGCTGTAGAGGACAGACAGCCACGCTCTTGGCTCAGTTCCCAGCGCCCCCCACCGGCTCCTGGCCGTGCCTTTCCTCTCTGGGGTTCAGTTTCCGCATCTAGGCCTTGGTCACCCAGGCTCCAGGTTCCCGCGGAGGTAAAATGTATCCCCTTTTCCGCCTACTGCGCAGCGTGGGCCGCGGGCCCCACCGCGCATTACAAACACAGACTATTCACGGGGCGTCGGAAGGGACAGCAGTGGCCCCCTGCTCCATCTGTCTCCTGTCCTTCTCACAGGTCAGGTATTCATGCCGACATTCGGCCCCATCCCGGAGAGGCCGGTTGCCTTCTACTGGGTCACAGAGCAAGAAAGGGGTCGAGATGCGTCTCAACCCCAGGCTTCTGTCTCCCTAAGACCGTTTTCTTGTTTTGTTTGACTCCACTGGGTGGCATTTGGCTTCACAGTTTCCTACTTATTTACATGTTAGGGGAGAGGGGGTTGAAGCTGGGAGGGCGGGGGCGGGGGGGGGGGTTCCTTTCAGGACATCAAAGTCGGCTGAACCTCCTGTGCCCTTAGTGGGAGGTCTGAAGGGGCCTGCCCCGTCAGCATGTCAGCAAAGTCAAGGCCCCTCCAGAGGGGCAGGGATGTGGGGGGCGCTGGGGTGGGGCGTGAGGGCCGGGTTGGGATCAAGTTGCCCCGAATGGAAACAAACTCCAACCCCAAACCAAACCCAAACAGAGATTCCAGGAGGAACTGGGTGTCCCAAGCTGCCCCGGGGCGAAGAGGGACAGAGAGGGGTCAAAGTATGAAATCAGGGCTCCCCGAGGGGCGTGCGGTTCCCAGGCCTGGGCCGAGCGGCCCTCCCTCAGAGACCCAGGCGGATGGAATTTCTGTCCCCTGAGCCTGCAGCCCGCCAGCGCGGGAGAGCTGCTCCGGGCGCGTGTTTACGTCAACCAGACAAACATCCACCGAGAGCTTGCCGTCTCCCGGCGGCCCCCACAGAATGCAGCGGGGAGGCGGGGAGAGATCCGGCCAGAAACAGCGCTTCCGGATTAGCAGCGCGAAGGCCGGGGCGCAGTACGCCGGCACGTTAAGATGGACTTATTGGGGGCCCTTCGCACTTCCTAGGGCGCTGGTTTAGGCCCAAGTCCTGCTCAGTCAGGGACTCTTGGCCAACAGTCTGCACACACTGCACTGCTTCCGAGGGAAGCACCAGGCCCTGAGGCTCAGAAGGGAAGGGAAGAAGCCCTCGGGTCGATCTTCACCAAGCCACCAGGTCCTTTTCTTCAAGTCCGTAGGACTCTGGTTTAGGAGGAAATAAATGCCATGCCGGAAAGGCTTCTACTCCCTACTCCTTTCCCCTTCACTAGCAGCATGGACCACCAGCTCTGGAAAGGTCTCTCCAGGGCGCCCCGATGCCCTTGTGGTAGAGCTTTGCACTCTGCTGTTTTTTCTTCATCTTTGTATTCTCTCTGTGCTAGTTTTGTTTGTTTGTTTGTTTGTTTTTTAAGTGTCGTTTATACTCCTTTTGTATCACTGTGTTTTCTCTAGGTTTGATTAATCTTTGCCATGTGCTGGTATGAAGGTACCTTCCGGGCTGGGCCTAGGTCTCTGAGAACGCCGCGTGGGTCACGGGACCGTGGGGCGCGGGCGGCCATGTTGACCCAACGGTGATCCTGACTCCTGATTGGGTCGGCTGGACACACGTGACCCACGCCGGCCCAATCACATGCTCGGGCTGAATTCGGGAGTGTTGGGGTTCAGAGTCAGCCCCGGTTCTCAGTCGGCCAGTGAGGCTGGTATTGTGGGACAGTTGAAGGGAGGGCTGAGGGGCGTGTGTCTCCTTCATGAGGCCGGGATGCCAGCTGCAGAGAGGGGGCGTGAAAAGAAGCACCCCGGCCTCCCCGCTTCAGTTCCGGACAGCTTTTCTAACCCTCACCCCTGCCAGGGGTTCCACGGAACCCCAGGCTCTGAACGTGAGTAACCATTTTGGCCTAAGCCTGCCTTAGAGAGTCTTAACAGCTGATTTACTGCAATTTAAAAGTGGGAGAACCACGTAACCCCACTGGGTCTTGTCTCTGAGTTCACTGCAGCAGTACCCACTCTCAGCTTTGCCCACGGTTCCAGAGACTTCCCCACAACGAAAACCCTCCTTCTTCTCTTAGTGTTCTCTCCCTTCTGGGCCGTGTCCTCTAGATGCACACACACACACATACACACACACACACAGACACCTGTGCCCATTGCCCTAAGCCCTTCCACCCAGACATACCCTCTTCTACCCCACCCTTCCAGAGGGCTCCAAACTCCAGTGTCCCCTCCCACTGCCATCCCCATCTCCGATCACCCTTGAAATTCTTGGGTTTATAGGCTACATGCCCTGCCCAGGTTGAAAGAGTGGGCCTTCCTTTTGATTCCCCAGGCATTTTTATGCCTCACCTCTAGTAACCAGGCACCCTCAGAGGCGGTCCTCCGTCCTCCCTCCCCACAGATGTCACCGCTTCCCTGTCCCTTGGCCCAGATGGGGCAGCCTTAGAGAACACGGTGGCCAGTGCAGGGAGCACCTGAGCAGCTGGGGTAGTGGAGGACCTGTGGCTCGGGAGGGAGGAGGCATGGGATCCGGTCCCCTGCCTGCTGTGGGGCTTCGCGCAACCTTGGGAGATGTCTCTGTCCTCTCTGGGCCTCCGCTGTGCACAGAGAGAAGTCAGATCCGGAGGAGTCTTCCTTTAAGCTGCAGAGAGGAGACTGAGGGCCTTCCAAAGAGGTCCTTCCAATCCTGTGCCCCTCGGGCAGCTAGGAGGATTGGTCAGGCCTGCCCGGAGGGACCCCAGTGACCGCCTTGGCCCCCAGCAGCCCATGGCTGGCCTGCCCTCCCCTCTCCTCACTCGCTGGGCTTCTCCTTCCTGCCTAAGCTCTCCCTGCGGCCAAGCTCCCCTCTCCCTCTGGCTTTGCTGCCCCCACAAGGCCCGGCTCTGAGGTCATCTCTCGCCAAGAGCTTCAAGGCCAGCCTCCTCCCCATCCTGCCCCGGCTCGGGCCTCACATCCCACTGTGAGCCATGCAGCCGCGGGGGCCTCTCCTCGCTTGCTGGCCAGAGCTGCTTCAGCCTCCCGATTCCCTGGGGGCTCGCCGAGTCTCCCAAGTACCGTGATGGTCCACAACACTTCCGACCCAAAGAGGAGAACATTCCTTGCCGAAGGGTCCTGAGCTCTTCCATGACTAAAGGACTGAGGACAGAGAAGCTATGGTGGGGGGGCTGTTGTCAGCTGAATTCTGCCCCTCCCCGATAAGTCGAAGTCCTAACCCCAAGTGCCCGTGAATGTGACCGTATTGGGAAGTAGGGTCTTCACAGTTAATCAGCTAAGATGACATTATACTGGAGTAGAGTGTCATCACTCTACTGAATCCAGCATGAGCGGTGTCCTTAGGAGAAGGGGAGGGGCTGCAGAGACGCGAGCGCGCAGGGAAGGGCACCCTGGAACAGCAGAGGCTGGAGCCAGGCAGCCAGGGAGCGCCAAGGAAGCAAGGAAGAGGGAAGGAAAGCTTCTCTAGAACTTTCAGAGAGAGAGAGTAAGGCCCTATCAACCCCTTGATCTGGGGCTTCTAACCTCCAGAGCCGCCGACTGTGGCAGCCCTAGCGAGTGCATACAGGGCCTTTCGAATTTTTTTTTAATGTTTATTCGTTTTTGAGAGATGGAGAGACCCAGAGCCTAAGTGGGGGAGGAGCAGAGACAGCGGGAGACATCGAATCTGAAGGGAGCTCCAGGCTCTGAGCTGTCAGCACAGAGCCCAACTCGGGGCTCAAACCCTTGGACCGTGAGATCATGACCTGAGCAGACGTCGGCCACTTCACCGACTGAGCCGCCCAGGCGCCCCCATACTGGGGCCTTTCAGCCTGGCGGGCTTGACCCGGCTTTCCTCCCAGCCCCGGGCTCCTTCTAAAGGGGGAATAGGATCGTGCCCCTCCCCAGCTTGCGCGTTTCCTCTGGTTCCCCGTTGCCCTGGCATCCACGGCCCCTCCTCACCGGCCTCAGCGTCCCGTCCCACGGCTCCCCGCCCCGCGTTCTGTGTTGGCCACCCCGAACGATGTTCCATTTCTTCCCTCCGTGTCTTTGCTCTTGCTATGCCAGAAAACACACCACGTTTCCCGGTTCACGTCCACGCAGTCTTTAAAGCCTCCCCCGGACAATCACCTCTTCCAGGAATAAGAGCAAACATTTACTGAATCTTACTGTGGGCCAGGCGCTGCGCTCTGTGCTTCCTGTGAATTACTCTTCAGTCCTCGTGACGACTCGCTGGTCTCGTCCCTGTCATACAGATGGGGAAACCAAGGCCCAGCTAGGGCTCCGTGAGTTTCTGCCGCCGTGGAGGGCAGTGGTAGGGTAGCGGCACTCCGCTGCTGGCCCGTGGCCCCTCCGCCCCGGCCCGGAGAGCCCGCGCCTCCCCGGGACCATCTGCCCCTCCAGGCCGCCAGCTGCTGCACGTTCAGGATAACAAATTATCCCGTGACAAGAGGTGAAATCAAATGTGGGCCGAATGGCGTTCCACGGCCGTTTCGTGCAAAATAATTCCAAGGCGTCTGTCTTCCTCACCACGTGGGGCTGGGGCGCACGGTGCCGGGAAGGACGGAGGAGCCAGACCCCAACCTGGCGCTCGCAAATAAATAAACAAGGCACCGGCGACAGCGCGGTCGGCAGGCAGCTGCGGCGTAAATCAGGGCCTTTATGGGGCAAGAGGCCTGTCAGGGCTCAGACCCCCGACGGGCCCCTGAAAGCCAACACCAGTGGACACCTTGCAATGAGGCAGAGACCGCTCGGCAGAACGCCCACTCAGCGTCCCCGGCCAGGCCCCCGGCCCCACCCGGCAGCCTCCCGAGGTTCCCCAAAGGCCAGGTCTCAGCATCTGCCCCACCCACAGATTTTCCCACGCCTTCATTCATTCGTTTCCCCTCATTCATTCATTCACTCTGTAGTTGGTGTAGTGGAAGCAGTCGCTCAGAATTCCTCGAATGAATAAATTTGCTCATTTCTTTCCTCCTTCCACCCCCCCCCCCCCCCCCCCCCCCCCCCCCCGGCTCCCTCCTCTCGGTAGCACTGAGGTCACTTCAAGATGCAAAGCCCCGGCAGGGGACCTGATTTGGCTGAGCCTGGGTCCCAAGCTCCCCCCTCGATACCAGGAGGGGAGAGGTTCAGGGCAGAGGGACCCGCCTGAGACCTGGAGCACTGCCTCCTACCAAGACTTCTTCAGGGGAGGGGCCCCCCAGACATAAAGGGGGCTTGCAGGTGGGCTGCAGACCAGCACAGGCTCCCTGTGTCCCCCTGAAATACGATGCTGCCTGTGCCTCTGAGCAGGATCCCTCCTGTTTGTGCCTCACCGTCCTCCCGTGGTTCCAGGAGCTTCCCCTTCTCCAAAGGGCTCGAGGTTTTCGGACCGGCCCAGGCCCACCACTGTCTCACTGTGCGGACCCCGCACGTGGCGGTCAGCAGGTGCTTCGTGATGGGCAGTCGTCACCGCCCCCATCTTCTATCACCGTAGTCCTCACAGCCTTTGGTTTCCACCATTCACTTAAAACATCCGTACAGTACACAAGAAGCGTTCGTGTTGTCGGCCATCACTGTTGTCTAGTTCCAGAACATTTTCCTCACCCTGAAAGGAAACCCTATACCCATGAAGCAGGCACTCGCCCATCCCCTCTCCCCCCGGCCCCTGGCAGCCACGAGTCTCTTTGCCACGTTTAAAAGATGATTCTCATACAGGCAAAGCAGAAGCCCTTATCCCCAGTCCACTGACGAGGAAACTGAGGACTGTGCGTGGCCGTTACAGCTGGGCGCCCCTCCCCGTACCTCGGGGAGCAACACGCCACAGCAGGGTGTCCCCGATGTCCTTGGAGGCTGCACTAGGTACCCCCTTGGCGGACTCTGGGCTGCTTTTCCTGGGTCGGTGGGAAGCGTGAGAGGCGGTGCTGTAAGTTCAGAGCTCGGTCTCGGCCACCCAGTAAATTTAGGCTCTTGATGGATGGGCTGAGAAGGCCTCAGGCGACGGTGGGAGCGAGGGCGGGGAAGGTGACAGGGAGGGTGTCTGCGGCGCCCCTGTTGGTTTTGGCTCCAGAGCAGCCATCCACGCGGCTCTCTGGGGCTGGCCGGGGGCTGGGCGTCGCGCCACACCCAGGCCCTCGCAACTCACGCCTCTCCTTCTCTCGCTCGAGCCTCCCCAGACCTCGGCTCCTACTCATCCTTCGAAACCCACGCGGTGTCGCCTCTGCCGTGAGTTAGGGCCGAGGTCTCAGGGTGGCAAAATCAGCAGCATGTCCAGGGAGGGCCCCTGGGCGTTCGCCCGGCTACAAAGCCCCGCAGGTGATTCTGCCTTTGCGGCCAGGGCGGGGCACCCGGTTAAGGGGCCGCTTCTCCCTGCTTCCCCAGCAAAGCTCCTTCCTCCTCATTCGGAGTCTGTCCGTTTGGGCGTCCGTTCCCCTCACTGTACTGAGAGCCACTTGAGACAATGCTAGGAGCCCGAGGCGTTTGTATCAACAGCTTTATATTTGAGGTAGCAGACAACTCATGCATTTAAAGTATACCATGATTTTGGGTATCTTAACATTTTTTCTACCCTGGTTCTTCTACTCCATAGCTGTGCGGCCTCCTCTGGGAGGCCCTACTTACCCATCTGGAAATCGGGGATAGCAGGGGCCACCTCAGTTCATTGTGAAGACTGAATGAGGCAATGGGGTCAAATGCCTTGCCGATTGTGAAACTCCCTGGGTTACATATGCCCCTGTTGTGTGACATCATCACACAAGTGCTGTGTGGCCTCGGGCAAGTCCCTGGCCCTCTCTGGACTCAGCTCCTGACTTCAGCAAGGCAGAGTTTGGATTAGGTGAGTCCAAAGTCCCGTGAGCTCTGACGCCCAGGGCTTAATGGTCTGTCCCATCACAAGTCCTGTCTTCACTGTGATGGTAGCCCTGGGGCTTACGCCCCTTCCTCTGAGAACTTGCCCATATCCCAGTGGTCCTAGCAACCATGGTAGACCACACGACATGGCCATCGGTGACTGGACCTGGGAAGGCATGTACCTCACGAGAATGTGGGCCTGGGCGGACATGCTCCTGTGGTCGCTGGTCCTGGAGCTGGGAGAGAAGGTGCATGAGGGGCACGTTGGGCTGCAGCCTGGCTGGAGGGGGTGGCGGTGAGGGGAGACCTGGTCGGAACGGGTGGCGGATCCTGACACGCCAGGGCGTTATCCCAGGAGGAGTGGGCGCCCCGTCGTGGAGTCCCGGAGGGCTGAGCTAGGGCCGGAGGGCTTGGCAGAAGAGGAGAGGAGATAGAACGGGGTCCTTAGGCCATGTGTCTTCGGGCCAGGCCAGTCCAGGCCCCTCCCAGGGAGTCAGTTTCCCCTTCCGGCAGCGGGGCTGTACTTGGGGGTGCCGGGGACCCTTCCGGCACTGGTTTACTCCGACGTGGGGCGTGAGAATGAAGCAGGAGGACCGGGGGAGGCCAAACCAGAGACACGGCCTCACCGGAGCTGTTCTCCTCCCTGCGAAAGAAGCTGGTGCCCGGGAACCCGGAGGGGCGGGGCTCCGGGTGTGAGGATGAAGTCCCCTGGGACAGCACGGGGTGGGGGCTGGAATCCCCAAGGTCGGGCCAGGGCAGCCCGTGGTGCAGCCTCTCCAAGCTAAGGCTTTGTGCCAGGCCCAGCAGGGGCTCCCCGTTCTGTCTTTAGAGCCGCAGAAAAACCCCCAGCTGCCCACCTCCTCCACACCCCAGATTCCAGAGGCCCAGGCTGGGGGCCGGAGTGATGACTGGCATTTTGAGAGCCAGGAGGTGATGGAGGGATGTCCTGGGGGTGGGGGGCAGGGCTTCCCAGAAGTCATGGGAGGAAGTGTCCGCATTTTCCCTGAGGGATTTCTTGTCTCCTGAACCCTGTCCCGATCCGGGTCTAGGCCACGGAGGATTTATCTGGCCCCGCTCGCGGCAGCCCCCAGGCACCCGGGGCCTGAAGACCCTCAGGCTCCGGGAGCAGATTCCAGCTCCGCTGCCTGCCCACTGCGTGGTCTTAGGGCTCAGGTTTGGAGCTTCAGTTTCTCCCCGTCAACTAGGGCTAATGCCATCTGCCTAATTCAGATGGGAATGAAATCAGGTGGGGTGATGGGGGTGAGCGGTAAAGTATTGGGGTCCCAGAGACGACCTGGGCCAGGCCTCAGATACCATCTCCGTGTAGACGCGGACGCCGAGCCGCAGAGGGGGACAGTGATGGGCCACTCTCACAAAGTGACAGATGAGGCCCAGGCCAGACGTCGAGCTCAGCCCCACCTCGGGCCTGCGTCACCTGGCGTCGCCTCCCAGAGGCAGGCACAAACGTGGCCCCCGTCGCACTCGATGCCTCGCCTTTCAAATGGGTCACCTGGGAACGGCCCACCAGTGCCTCGCATGGCAGGATGGAACGCAGAGGCGGCGTCGCCAGAGCGCCCCTCTCCTGGCCAAGCCACGCAGCTCTGTCATGGGGCTACCCAGTGCCCGCATCAGCTCGGAACTCCGGAATGAGCGAGGGGCTCTGTCACGGCCCCGTTTCCTCAAGCTGGGCCCTCAGCAAACGTTCCCTCCCCTGCTTGCCCAGTGAGAAATCAGGTTGTGTCTTGAGAGAGAGAGAAATACTGATGGGCCCAACTAGGCTCTAAGCTCTTGCCTTCCCAGGTCCTGACTTTGTTTCAGGATCCCTTTTGCTCTCCCATGGCCCCAAGGCCCCGCCAAGCCTCTGTGGTGCTTTTGTGCAAGTTAGAAAAAGGTGCCCCATTTGGGCAGATGCAGCCCCGTGCTGGGATTTCATCCCCTCACCACCTCAGCCAGATGACCTTGTGCAGTGAACACCCTGCACAACTGGGCCCTTCCCAGCTCCCTCCCAGCTGAGTCTCATTCTAACCTTGGCGCTCCCCCAGAGTGGCTGACGGGGGCACCCTCTCCCCAGTGTCCTTTTTTTTCCTCTCCAGCACCCACCCAGAATCCCCTTCTGTGTTAGGATGCTCCATGGGACCCAGGCAGGGGGAAGGACCATGCTCAAGTTCATGGATTCTCTAGAATTCTCCGGCTTGACTCCTGGCCTGTGGCTTCAGATTCCAACTCTGAAGGGCCACTGGAGTTCCCTCCCCACTGATGGGACTAGGTCCCCACCTCCGACAGTCTTCTTTGAAGGCCTCTGTATTCCTGAAGGAGTCAGCCCCAGCCGTCCCCAGCGGCTGCCATGCACATCTGGTCCTGTAAGTCCCAACTGGAAGCCCTTCCTCTGCTCCCCAGCCCCCCTAGAGCAAAGTCAAAGCTCCCTCATCCATCCCCCAGGGCCCACCTGAGCCAGCCCTGTCTTCACCTCCAGCCTCCCTGCAAGGCCCTTCCTTCCTCACCTCTGGTCTCCTGACAGACTGAATCCTTCCGTTCCCAGAAGGCACCAGGTGGCTTCGAGTCTTCAGAGTGCTGGCCTCACGGTGCTCCCCTGCCCTAGGAATGAGTGGGAAGCCTGTCCCAGAGAGCATAGACGGGCCCCTTCTGTGTTAATGGCTGTTTACACAGAATACTCGCAACGGTTAACTTGCTTGAACCTCCCCTCAGCCTGGTGAAGGGACGGGGCAGAGTTGGTGTGTCTGTGCCACTTACCTTTGTACCTGGTAACGTACTGTCTTATAAAAGCTGAATGAGGGAAGGATAGGTACAATGGGTGGATGGGCGGATGGACGGATGGATGGATGGACGGACAGATGGGTGGATGGATGGA
>PITB01025874.1:0-22273 GCA_004024585.1 Paradoxurus hermaphroditus
CCCCAGTAGCATGCACTATAAACAAATAAGTAAATAGTTGGTAGAACTAGTCAAAAAAATAGAATAAAAAGAGACTTTGGAACATTCTTGAGCTTGACCTCAATACATTCCTGCTTCAAGGGAAATCACCGGGTAACGTTCCTTGACATAAAGAGACCAACAAATCCACAGGACTCTACGTGCTTTTTTAACTGGTTTGTCCAATACCTTTACCTCTGCTCTCAAAACGATTAGATTCATCTAGAAAATAAAATTTATGACGCCAAAATGCCTATGCACCGCTGATGGCTGGAGTCGAACTACTTACAGAAGGAAGTAAAGCCCAGAACGGTCAGAATGGAGCTGCACCTATATGCTGCAGTATCTTTCATGCTGTGCTTGGGCACTGCCTTGGGGAGGAGGGGACATTTCTCCAGCTGCCGTTTGAAAGAATCACCGAGGAACGGGTATGAACGCTGTCTTCATGAATACCACAGCAAACCTAATTCTGATTTTTAAGTGTGCTACTGGCACCCCACTCTGGCCTCCTGCGGGAGCGAGTTCCACAGGTTGATCCGGCATTCTATTAAACCTGATTTTTATTTGCTCTTAAATCGAAGCCTGCAAAATTAAGCCTGGAGGCTTAAAATTAACGTAAAGCGGAACGGTCAGAAATCTTGAAAGTCTATGATAGAGGAAAAGTCTCAGACCCGATAGAGGGCTGTTCAGGCCTAGCTTGGAACCACTGCCAAGTTTGGTGAAAGTGATTCCCCCGCCGATCCAGGAAAATCCAAGGCTCCCGGTGACCCCTCACCTGATTGAACTCCTCGTCAGCATATATATCAATCAAGTCCACTCCTTCTGACATGGCTCCGGAAGGAAGATCGCGAGCCCGGAGAACCGACAAAGTAAGCAAGGTGCCACTGCGCTACCCTGGAAGAGGCAAGAGTCAGAAGGCATGAGGGTCCCGGGCTGGGAGCAGAGCAATGGTTGCCAACCTCCCGTCTCCAGAGACGCAGCATCCCGGCAGCCCAAGCTCGGTCCCACCCGCTCCGCCCCGCCCCCGGCCTCGCGCCGCCCCTCGCTCTCCCAGGCCGCCGGGGCTCGCGGGGCTCGCTGCCCATCACCCTCGGGCCCGACCCGAGTTGCGCCGCAGCTGCCCGTGGCGCGACGTAAAGTCCAGGCCTCTGCTCCTACGGGCCTGGGACGGCGCCGCGAAGAACGACCGCGGCGAAGCCCGCAGCCCCAGCCCGCCGCACCTGCCTAGGCCCCAAAGCGGCCCCGGCCTGAGTCCCTGCGGGTCGCGGAGCTCCAGCCGCCTCCGCTCCCCACCCAGGCCCAGTCCTCGCCCCCGGCTAGGCCCGCCCCGCGCCCTCCCCACAGACTCGGCCCGGCGCCCTCGGCCTCCTCCCTTAAAGGCCCGCGCCTCCCTCCGCCCGCCGACTCCGGCTGCCCCAAACTCAACCGACCCCCTCCCAGTTTCAGCGCTGGCCCCGAGCCCTCTTCCGGCCCAGCCGGCCCCCGGCCGCGCGCCCCCGTTACCGGGAATATGGCGGCGGCGGCGGCGAGTCCGGACTAGGCCCGAAGCGCGCGAACCGCTCTCGGCCCCAGGTCCCGCCCCCCCCCGCCGCTGGCGTCACACGCACAGCCACTTCCGCCATACGTAGGGACTCATCTTCCGGCTCAGGGCCTCAGAGCCCAAGCCCACAGTTCAGGCGTCCGGAAGTTCCCGGAAGTGGCCAGGCTACTGGCATCCGGCGCGGGTCGAGAAGGATGGCGGCGGCCACCATGTTCCCGGGTCTGGCACGGGTGAGGAGAGTGGAGGTTTTAGGGTCCTGGGCAGGCCGTAGTGGGGACTGAGTGTCGTCTTTCTTCGCAGTCATGGAGACTGCGAGGAGCACCCAGCCGCCTAATAGCCCAGGGCAAGGACGGACCCAAGGCGAGATCCGTCTTGCAACATAGGAGATTAAGGTCACATCCACTCTCTTCTGAGCCCGCTGTGTGCCTGTCTCGTGCGAGACCCAATTCAGATTGCACCTGTTCTGGGCGGAACCGTCTGCACCGCCTCTGCGCGCCCCTTCTATCTGTTCTTAAGTCTCTGTTCGTACATCGTGTCTAAACATGTTAGGATGTCACATCATAAAATATTCCTCGCTAAATTTAATGTAGGCTTTTCAGACTGTAAACTTCTCTCTACTTTTTTTTTTATTGCATCTCATGTTTTGTGTGTTGGGTTTTCGTTTGTCTCAAGGTATTTTCGAATTCCCCTTTTGATTTCTTCTTTGATCCGTTAGAACTATCGGTTCATTCACGACCTGGAGTGTGTTAAATTTTAACATATTTGTGATTTTTCCAGTTTTCCTTCTGCTGTGGATTTCTAGTTTTAGTTCATCGTGGTCAGAAAAGATACTCTGTGTCATTTTGACCTTTTTTAATTTGGTGAGACTTGTTTTGCAACCTAACGTGATCTGTCTTGGAGAATATTCCCAGTGTGCTTGCAAAGAATGTGTTCTGCTGGAATGTTCTGTAGATGTCCGTTTTGGTCCACTTGATCTATAGTGTTGTTCAGGTCTTCTGTTTACTTACTGATCTTCCATCTAGGTGTTCTATCCATTACTGAATGTGGAGTACTGAAATCTATTTTTATTGTGTTGCTGTTTATTTCTTCACTAATGTCAATGTTTGCTTCGTGTGTTTGGGTGCTCTGATGTTGGCTGCATGTATATTTATGATTGTCACATATTCCTGGTACATTGACCCTTTTATCATTATGTAATGTCTCTTATCTCATGGGACAGTTTTTTACTTAGAGCCTATTTTGACTGACATAAGTAGCCCCATCTTTGCTCTTTGGTTCCCATTTGCACGAGTTATCTTTTTTTCATCCTGTCACTTTCATCTAAAAGGAGTCTTGTAACAGCTTATAGTTGGATTCTGTTTTTTAATCCATCTAGCCACCCTAGTGTTTTTTTGGGGGGAGTTTAATTGTTTATGTGTAATTACTGATTGAGAAGAACTTACTATTGCTGTTGTTGTTTTTTATCTGTCTTGTAGCTTTTGTGTCCCTTTTTTCCTCTCATTATCCTTCGTGTTGCTTTGTTTTTGTTTTGTTTTGTTTGTAGACACCAGCTTTAATCCCTTTCTCATTTTCTATTTGTTTCTTCTCTGGCTGTTTTCGTCTTGGTTACTATGGGGCTTACATAAAACATAATAATCTATTTTAATTTGACAACAATTTAGGGGCGCCTGGGTGGCTCGGTCTGTTGAGCATCCAACTTCATCTCAGGTCATGGTCTCGCAGTTGGTGAGTTCAAGCCCCGCGTCGGGCTCTGTGCTGACAAACAGCTCAGAGCCTGGAGCCTGCTTCAGAGTCTATGTCTCCCTCTTTCTCCCCCTCCCCTGCTCATGCTGTGCCTCTCTCTGAAAAATAAATAAATTGTTGAAAAAAAAAAAGATAACAGTTTAATGATGTCAATGATAATAATTTATTGATGTCGTGATTGTGTATTTTTATATCGTTTATCCATTAGTATATTTTTAGTTATTTTTTTATGTTTTTCTCTTTTAACTTACGTACCAACATTAAAAGTGATTTACATACCACTGTTATGATATTACAGTATTCTGGTTTTGCCATATATTTATCTTTACCAGTGATTTTTATGGCTTCATATGCTTTTGTGTTGCTCTCTGTTGTCCTTTGGGTCCTTTGGGCTTCTTGAATTTGACTGTCCAGACTTCCCCAAATTTGGCAAGTTTCTGGCCATTTCTTTGTATTAATTTTTTTTTTTTTAAAGTAAGCTGTACACCCGATGTGGGGCTCAAACTCCCAACCCCAAGATCAGTAGTCGCACGCTCCACTGACCGAGCCAGCCAGCCAGCCAGCCACCCCCGGCCGTTTCTTTAAATAAACTTCCCGTTCCTTTCTCTTTTCTCCTTCCGTGACCCCATAATATTTGTGTTGGTTTGCTTGATGACGTCCCATAAGTCCCTCAGGCATAGTGCACTCTTTTTATTTCTTACTTATTTTTTTCTTTCTCTGTTGGGAAATTTCAAATCACCTTTGAGTTCACTGATTCTTTTCTGCTGCTCGATCAAGTCCGCTAGTTAACCCTGTAACGAAGTTTTTTCATTTGTCTATTGTCCGCTTTAGCTCCAGAATTTGTTTGGTTCTTTTAACTATTTCTCTCTGTGGATACTGTCACTGCATTCATGCATTGTTTTCCAGAGCAATTTGAACATCTCCATGACAGTTGTTTTGAATTCTTTGTCAGGTAATTCATACACCTCTGTTTCTTCAGGGTTGGCTTCCAGAGACGGATTTTGTTTCTTCGATCGGGCCATGTATGGCTGTTTCTTCGTGTCCCTTGCAAATTTATGTTGCTCTCCCGGGCTTTTTAGACTGGCTTTGTACAAGGAAAGACCTTCAGCGGTCAGCCCGGCTAGGGATTCTGGGAGCCCCTCAAACATTTCTGTGTGGATATATCTTCTCTAGGCTCGTGCATTTAAATTCTCTGTTGGAAGGATTTGCTGACTTATTTCAGGAACCTCTTACCTGGTTTCTGGATTTCTCATAAAGGGAATTGGTCCATGGATGGTTGTGGAGTTGCCGTCTCTGTGGGAGAAGGGGAGTGTGGGGGGGTGCTTCCTCTTCCACCATCGTGCTGGGGTCCCTACCTTCTCATTGCGTCTTGATAGCTCTTACCCTTCTCTGGATCGGGAGCCTTCTGGAGACTAGGGACCGTGTCGTTACTCTGGGCTCAGATTCTAACACAGGCAAGTGACTAAAATACATACCACACCCTGAGAATTTTAAGGGAATACAAAGGAAGAAGGTAACTTCTGCTGGAGAATTTCTGGAAAGGTACTGGTTAAGAACACACGTGCAGTTAGGGCTGGGTTCTAGTCCTAATCGCAATCACTGTTCAGGTGACCTTGGTAAGTTACCTAACCTCTCCTGGCCTCAGCTTCCTGAGCTCTAAAGTGGGGATGGTATCAGCATAACTTCTTAATGAACTAAATGAGATTTAAATGAGATTGACTCATTTAAATGAGACTAAATGAGATTGAATGAGCTTAGCACCTAGGAAGTGTCCAGTGAATGACAGTGATGGTAGTCATTATAAAGGTGTTTGTGGTTTGTTTATTTCAGATGCTTGCTCTGTCAAGGCGCCACCTAGTGTCACCCTCGCTCAGCACAACGTCATTCAGCCGTTTCTACAGAGGCGACAGCCCAACAGATTCCCAGAAAGACCTGATTGAAATCCCTTTGCCTCCGTGGCAGGAGCGAACCGATGAACCCATAGAAACCAAAAGGGCCCGGCTGCTCTATGAGAGCAGAAAGCGGGGAATGTTGGAAAACTGCATTCTGCTTAGGTAGGGAAACCCGAGTCTTACCGTCACTTCTGTCATACTGGAGACCGCCTTTTCAACTTCCTTCTCTCTCTTTCCCCTTCGTAGCCTCTTTGCGAAAGAATATCTGCACCGCATGACAGAGAAGCAGCTGAACCTGTACGATCGCCTGATTAACGAGCCCAGTAACGACTGGGATATTTACTACTGGGCCACAGGTACTGGGCGCGAGGAGCAGGTGGCGGCGTGTGAGAGAGAGGACGACGTGTGCCGATTTGTGTCTGGAATGCAGTGTGCCTGGGCAGTTTTCACTCGTTCACGCAATGGGCACTCAACCCAGACACTCGTCACATTTTTCAACGTGTGCAGAATCGTTGTATTCAAAATGGTTTTCTTACTTAAAGTTCATGTGCAAGCAGTAGAAACGTGTCTAGTTTAAGCAGAAAGGGAGTTTGGTGGAACGGCGCAGGAAGCTCAGCATATCAAAGGCAGAGTTCTAGAAAAACCGGGCTGGGAATGGTGTGGAACCAGACAGCTGTAGAGGTCTGTCTGCGTAGCAAGAATTCTTCAGTAGTGTCACTCTGGCGCCGCCTTTGGGAGGAACTGTTCTCACTGTGTATAGTGAGGGTTAGCTTTGGCAGTGAATAAAAAAAAAAATTTAAAAAAATCCCCAACAATAATAGCTAATATAATAATATATTATATTATATTAATGTAATAATATATTATATTATATTATATTAATATAATATATTATATTATATTAATGTAATAATATATTATATTATATTAATATAATAATATATTATATATAATATATAATAATATAGGTGGGGACTATATTTGTGTGTCACGGCAGGAATCATGAGGTCCGGATTCCTCTCGGTTTGCTGCGCCTGCACCCTCAGCATGTACCGTCTACCTCGTGGTCGAAGGTGGTGGCTGAGGCTCTGTCCGTTCCGTCCATGTTTCAGCCCGGAGTAAACGTATGGAAGCACACACCCAGTTCTTTCTGGATCCTTCTCGGGAAGTCACACACCACGCTTCCGCTTATTTCCACTAGCCGCAGTTTAGTCACACGGCTACACCTCGTCATAATGAGAAAATAATACTGACCATGCGTCCGGCTAACTTGGGGGTTCTGCTATCAAAGAGAGATGGGAGAATGGATATTCGGGGACATTTTGTCTCTTTCTGTCACATTCTGGGTCTTTGGTTTTTGTGTTTCCATTCAATATTTGAGTCCTAGAATAGAAACCATTCTGGAGGTTCTAAGTATAAAGTGTGAGGGTACAGAGTCTAGAGGCTTATGTAGCCGTTGATTGGAAAGCCCACAAGGTGTAAACCATTTACGCTCTGGCCCGTTAGTGTTGCCGAGTGAGGTTCTGTCGTGTGGGTGTACCACCGGGTGTCTCTCCACTGGCCAGTTGAGGGACATCGTGGTGTTTCCAGTTTTAGGTGATTGTGAATAAGGCCACTATAAACGTTTGCATACAGCTTTTTGTGGAAGTAGGTTTTAGTTTTTCTTGGGTAAACGAAAGGGTTAGTGAGTCCTATTGTAAGTGTAGGTTTACGATAATGTTTTTCTATAATGGGACGGGTAGTAAATATTGTAGCCTTTGCAGACCGCATAGTCTCCAGCGTGATATTCACCTCTAGCCCTTGCAGCCTGCAAACTGCCGCGGACAATAGTCAGCAATCGAGTGTGACTGTGATACGATAGAACTGTATTGGCGGGCACTGGACCCTGAGTTTGGTATCATTTTCCTGTGTCATGAAATCTCCTTTTGACTTTAACCATTTAAAAATCTTTCTTAGCTCACAGGCCATAGTTTGCCGACCCCTGGGCCAAGTGCAAGGGGCCAGGATCAAAGACTGGCCATACATACCGTCCGATTCCATTTATATGATATTCTGAGAAAGGCAAAACTGTAGGGGCGGAAGCGAGACCAGTGGCGGCCAGGGACTTGGGTGTAAAGTTCCACATCCTTCCCGGCCCTCGGGAGCGTCAGAGTTTTGTTACTGTTTTTGCCACTCTAAGGAATATGCAGTGGTATTTCACTGCAGTGAATTGGCACGGCCCTGATATTAAGGTTGTTGAGGCTCTTTTTTCAGTGTTTATTTGCCATTGATATGCCTTTGCTGCCATGTCTCTTCAAATCTCACCCCACCTTTGTTTTTTCTCTTAACTGGGCTTTTTTTCCAATTGAGTTTTGCGTGTTCTGTATGTCAGATTCAAGTCCTTTATCAGATATGTGTCTTGCAAATTTCTCTCTACTTTTCCATGGCTTGTCTTTTCATTTTCTTAACATTGTCTTTCAAAGAGCAGGGTTTTTAAATTTTTTTTTTAATGTTCGTTTATATGTTACAGAGAGAGAGACAGAGAGACAGAGTGCGAGTAGGGGAAGGTCAGAGAGAGAGAGACACACACACAGAATCCAAAGCAGGCTCCAGACTCTGAGCTGTCAGCACAGAGCCCGACTCAGGGCTCAAAGTCGTGAACCGCGAGGTCATGACCTGAGCTGAAGTTGGAGGCTTAGCCCACTGAGCCCCCCAGGGCCCCCGCAAAGAGCGGTGTTTAGTTTTGGTGGTGTGCGGTGTTTCGTTTGGTGATTTAGTGGATTGTGCTTTTGATACTGTGTCTAAGAACTCTGCCTCATTCAAGGTCACAAAGATTTTCTCTGTTTTCTTCTAGGAATTTTATAGGTTTAGAATCACCTGTTCAATTTCTCTTAAAAAAAAATGCTACTTGGATTTTGATTGGAGTTGTGTTAAATCAACAGATCAATTTGGGAAAATGTTTTTAGCAGTTTAGAATCGCCTAAGCTCTGAGCCTGCCATATCTCCATTTATTTAGGCCTTTGGCTTCTGTAACCAGCGTGGTCTCTTTTGTTGCCTGACAGATTACCCCAGAACTTCCTGACTTAAACCCACCTTTATTAGCTCATCGTTGCCGTGGGTCCGGACCCCCGGCATGGCTTACCTGGGTCCTGTGCTTTATTCTGTCACGAAGGTACGGTCAAGGTGTCGGCCTCGGTTCGGGGGTTTCGGCCGGAGGCTCAGCGAGGGGAGGAGCTGCGCGACGTCCTCTCCGCTGTTGGCAGAATGAGGCTCCTCACAGGTCCCCCACCTGCAGGCCTGAGTTCCTTGCTGGCTGTTGCCTCGAGGCTGCCTTCTGTTCGTTGTCGCCAGCGCCTCTCCCACTTGGCAGCTTGCTGCTTCGGAGCCTGCCAGCTGAGAAGGCGATAGAGGCGTCCGCTAGTAAGACGGAAGTCTCGATGTTTTGTAACATGATCACAGAAATGAATTCCGTTACCCTCGCGGGTTCTGTTGGTTAGAATCGAATCATCGGGTCCAGCCCAGGGTGGGGGTGGGGCTCACACAAGGGCTTGATCCCAGGAGGTGGACCTCAGTGGGCCCTCCTAGAAGTCTGACCGCTACAGTCCGTGTTTTGTGGTTTTCAGCACATGATTTGCTGGATTCATACCTAGGTATTGCATGTATTTTGGCTCGGTTATAAGTGGTACTTTAAGAAAAGTTTCCAATCTCTCATCGTTGGTGGAATGTAGGACTCTAACTGATTTTTGTATCCTGTGACCTTGCTAAGCTCACTCGGATCTAGAAGCTATATTGTAGATTCTTTGGGATTTCCCATGTAGACAGCTGTGTTTTCTGTGAACAGAGATGGTTTTCTTTCTTCTTTTCCAACCTGTGTTGTATGCCCTTTATGTTTTTAATTTGCTTTACTGCGCTGTCTGAGATATCTGGGATAACGCTGAATAGCGGCAGTTGGGGGGGGGGGTGCGGGGAGGGTCCCTGCTCTGTTCCCATTGTTAGGGGGAAGTACTCAGTCTTTGACCGTTAAATATAACGTTAGCTGGGGGCGCCTGGGGGGCTCAGTCGGTTAAGTGTCCGGATTCAGCTCAGGTCATGACCTCATTGCTCCTGAGTTTGAGCCCCGCATCAGGCTCTCTGCTGTCAGCATAGAGTCTGCTTCAGATCCTCTGTCCCCTCACCCCCACCCCCGCCCCTCTCCCGCTTCTGTGTGCGCGCGTGTGCGTGCTCTCAAAAATAAACATTTAAAAATAATATAAGTAAAAAAATGTTAGCTTTAGATTAGTTGTAAATGCTTTTTGTCAGATCGAGAAAATCTCCTTCTGGTTCTAGTATATCGAGTGTTTTTTCATAGATACTGAATCTTGTCGGGTGCTTTCTAGGCATTTCTATAGAAATGATCATTTTTCGGTCATACGATTCTTTTCCCTTAGTTTATTGATATGATGGATTTGTGATTGATTGATTGTAAGATGTTGAACCAACCTTGCGATAAACACCACCTGGTCTTGCTGGTATTTGATTTGCTGATATTTTGAAGATCTTTGTATCTGTCCTCACAAGGGTATTGGTGTGTGATTTTCTGGTAATGTCATCGGGTTTTGATCAAGGTCACGCTGGCTTCATAAAACGAGCTGTGACGTGCTCTCCTATCTCATTTCCTGGAAGAGTATGTAGAATCGATATTATTTCTTCCTTAAATGTTTGGTAGGGTTTGCGTACGGGAGCCCTCTGGATCTGAGGTTTTCTCTGCTGGAAGTTTTTAACTGTAAAGGCTAATGTGGTTTTTACTAGCTGTGGCGCGACTCCGGTTACCTGTTTCTCCTTGGACGAGGTCTGTCAGTTTGTGTGTCTTTAGGAAATTTGCTCATTGTCACGTAAGCTGTGAAGTCTAAGTTGTGGGAGTAGTCCCTTTTCCTTTGAACGTCTGAGGAGCCGTGGTGAGGGCCCTCCTTTATTTTTAATGGTGATTTGTGGGTTTTTCTTTTTTTCTTGATCATCTGGCTAAAAGTTTATCAATGTAATTAATTTTTTCAGAGAACCAGCTTTTCATGGGTTTTTCTCTATTTTTCCTAATTCCACAGATTTCTGCTTATTATTTCCTTTTTTCTGCTTGTGTTGGGCTTAATTTGCTCTTATTCTTTTAGTTTCTTAAGGGAGAGGTTGAGCTCACTGATTCGAGACCTCCTTTTCCCGGGTACACACTTCAGGCCGTGAATTTCCCTGCAGGCGCTGCTTTAGCTTCCTGTTGCCACTTTGGGGGTGTGAATGTTTCCATTTGCGTTCAGTTCAGAATATTTTCTAGTTTCTTTTCTCACTTCCTCTTTGATCCGCGGATTCTTTAGAAGTTTCGTTTAAAATATTTCCAGGTATTTCGCTGTTATTGATTCCTTCGTGTCCACGGAAGGTATGTTGTATCGTTTCGTTAAGTTTTTTGAAATTTGTTTTATGGCCTGAGCTGTGGCCGTGCTGCTCGATAAATGCCTCACGTGCGCCTACTTGCACAGAAGGTGTCTTTGGCGGCCGTGGGCGCAGCTGCTGCGGATGTCAGCCAGGCCAGCCCGGTTGCTGCTGTTCTTCGTGTCCTTGTGTTCCGACCGCTCTTCTCTGTTCGTGTTCCATCAGCTAATCAGCGCAGAATGTCAGAATCTCCAGTCGTGATTGTGGATTTGTCTCTTACTCTTTTTGCTTCTCTCCATTTTTCCTTCATGTGTTTTGAAGCTCTGCGGTGCGAAAACATACTTAGGATTGTTGTATTGATGAATCGACTCTTTTACCATTATGTAATGTCTCCGTCTCTCTCTCTCTTTTTTAAAGTGTATTTATTTTGAAAGAGAGCACGGAAAAAACCACACATGATTAGGTTAGAACCACCCGGGTAATTTCCCTGTCCTGAGGTCAGCTGTGCCGTGCGATGCAGCCTTATCATGGTGGGGAAGACTGTCGTGCTCACGATCCTGAAGATTCTACAGGGCTGCACACCGGGGGCGTGGGAAATACTGGGGGCCCACTTAGAAGTCTGCCTCCCACACCGTTCTTTCACTTTGAACCCATCTTTGTCTTTCTACTTATTCATTCATTCATTCATTCATTCAAGTAATCTCTACACCCAAAGTGGGGCTCGGACTCACAAACCTGAGATCAAGAGTCACGTGTTCTACCAACTGAGCCAGCCAGGTGCCCCATATCTTTGTCTTTATACTTAGTTTGAACTTGTTATAGATAGCATATGTAGTTTCTTTTTTATTCAGTCTTTTTTTTTTTTAATGTTTTATTTATTCTTGAGAGAGAGACAGAGAGAGCACGAGCGGGGAAGGGGCAGAGCAAGAGAGGGAGACAGAATCTGAAACAGGCTCCAGGCTCTGAGCCGTCAGCACAGAGCCCGATGTGGGGCTTGAACTCACAGACCGTGAGATCATGACCTGAGCCGAAGTCAGACGCTTTACCGACTGAGCCACCCAGGCGCCCTTTTTAATTCAATCTTATGGTCTTTGTCTTTCCATTGGTGTGTTTTGGCCATTTATATATCATTAAGGAGCAATGTAGTTGAATTAAAATCTGCCATCTTTGTTTCCCGCTTTTTCCATCTGTTCGTTTTTCCTTTCCTCCTCTATTTCCATGGGTTTTGGGGGGTTTTTTTTTTTTTGAGCATTTAAAATTCCATATCACCTCTATTGTTGGTTTATTACTTATACCTCTCGTTATAATTTTTTTAGTGGTTGCCATAGGGTTTACAATATACATCCTTAATCACGGTCTCCCTTCAAGTAGTCTTATATTGGATCGCGTATGATGTAGGAACTTCACAGTACTACACTCCCAAATCCTCCCTCTCGTCTTTTGTCATGCTGTTGTACTTTTCACTTCTTACGCCGTGAGCCTACACTACATTTCTCGTTTCACTTTAGACGGTTATCTTTAGAGCAGTTTAAAATAAGGAAAAGAATACATTATGTTTTACATTTGTGCGTAGGTAATTATAACTTGTGTGTGTCGTGTATACGCCAGACAGTACGTAACACGATGTGTCAAGTATATTGTGTATTTACCCTTGTTTCAGTGGTCTCTGGGGATCGTCATTTCTTGGCATAGAGCCGTGTTTCTATCCGGTATCCTATTCCTTCTGAAGAACTTCCTTTAATATTTCTTACGGTACAGCTCTGCTATTATGAATTTTCTCTGCCTTTGTCATTTGTTACAGGATACCCTCACGGGGTCAAGAATTCCAGGTTCACAGTATTTTCTTTCAGCACTTGACAGGGGCACGTTTCGTCTGCTAGGCTCTTAGTGTGCAGGATGGAGTCGGTCCGGTCAGGAGTTGAGCTCGGTTTGGGTTTGTTTTGATTACCTTCGTCGTAGCATTGACTTCGAATTCTGGGCTCGGTTCTCCGGTTTGCATAGTTTCTGACAACAGGTCTGCTGTGTCTTTCTTTATTCCTTTGTGTGCAATGCGTCATTTCGTTCCGAATGTTTTCAGTATTTCATCTTTGGTGTTTAGCTGCTTGGACATGATGGGTCTTGATACTTGTTTTGGGGATTTTCCTGCTCGGGTTCTCCGGGAGTGTCGGCTCCCGTTACACTATTTACCCTTACCCCACAGCTTCTGGGTTCTGTTCTGTGTCTTCAACTTTTTTTTTTCTGTTTTCTTTCTTTTCTTTTTAAAGTATTTATTTAAGTAATCCCTACACTCCACATGGGGCTCGAACTCACAACCCTGAGATCAAGGGTCACTTGCTCTTCCGACTGAGCCAGCCAGGCTCAGCCCAACTCTTTTCTTTTTGTGTATCAGTTTGAGGCGTTTTTATTGGGTAATATCGGTTGATCTGTCTTCCACTTTCCCAAGTGTTGAATCTCTTGATGAGCCTGTTGAGGTCAATCTGCTTTTTGGCCACTGTATTTTTATTTTTAACATTAACATTCGACTTCTGCAATTTTCAGCTCTCTGCTGGAGTTGCTTATCTGTTCCTGCATTTCGTCTACTTTTTCTCCGCGAGCCTTTAACACGTTAGTTACTTTAATTTCCCGAACACTTTAAACATCTGGGTCATCCCGGAGTTTTTCTGTTGATTGCTTCGTCCCTTCACAGTGCGTTGTGGTTTTCCTTTTTTGTGTATCTCATAATTTTTGATTGAATGTTGGACATTATGAGTAAGACAGTAGAGACCGAAGTAGACGGTATTCATGCCTAGAAACGGGCCTGCTTCCACCAGGCTATTTGTATGGGAATCAAATCAGTCTAGTTGAGCTCCTTTAGATTCCGTTTTGGTTTTGGTTTTTTAAATAGGCTCCATGCCCAGCGTGGAGCCCGGCGCAGGGCTTGAACCCACAACCCTGAGATCAAGACTTGAACTGAGATCAAGGGTCCGACGCTTAACCGACTGAGCCGCCCAGGTGCCCCTAAATTCTCTTACTGCTTCGGTTCCCTTCACTACCCCACAAGCCTCCGTTGCTGCCGTACACTTAGAGCAGGGGCTGAGTTTCCGGTGGCATTTCTCAGCGTTCCCCTCCTCCCCTCAGCTTTCAGCCTTCCTCGTTTTTCTGGGCTTCAAAGGCAATCTCTGCACCCTCTGTCCTTCCCTAGCCCTATATTCCTGTTGCACCCACCTGGTGCTTCCCTCCCTTGGGGCAAGGAAAGTTGGGAGGGCAGTCTCTGTTATCCTGGCTCACCTTCGTGCCCGGGGCCCTGGGCTCCGCGGGGCTGGACTTTCTCTGGCCCTGCCTGTCCCTCAGGAACAGATTTTTTTTCCTTTTCTCTTTTTACCGCCTGTGGGAGACTGGATTTGGAGACCTATTCCCAGTCTCTTAAGGCTTTTATTCTTTTTCTTTCTTTTTTTTTTTTTTAAGTTTATTTATTATGGAGAGAGAGAGAGTGCGAGCAGGGCAGGGGCAGAGAACGAGGGCGACACAGAATCCGAAGCAGGCTCCAGGCTCCGAGCTGTCAGCACAGAGCCCGACGCGGGCTCCCACGAACTGTGAGATCATGACCTGAGCCGAAGTCGGACGCTTAACCGACTGAGCCACCCAGGCGCCCCGTCTTTGATTCTTTAGAGGAGAAGGCTTGGGCTGGGCTTTATGCTGTCTTTGCAGCGTTGGCTGCTCCCCTCCCCCCGGCCTGCATCGCTGAGGGTGGCGTTCTCCAGCCTCCTGCTGGGAACCTAGTCTCTGTCAGGAGACTCTGGAGGTCTGAGAACAGCCTGCAGGGGGCGAACTCCCCTGGTGTCTGTGGCTAGCCCACACCTGGCTTGTAGCGGTTCGTTAAAAGTCTTAGCCAGACCCTCCTTACCTGTTCATAGGGTATCCAGTGGCTCCTACCTCCGTCCGTCTTGGGCGGGCAGGTGCCCGTGTGCAGTTTCTCCTTTGAGGGGCTCCTCTTCCCTCGCATTTTGTTCTCTTTGGTTCCTCCACGACCCCCGGTCTCTGATGACTTCACAGAAAACCATGCTCTTTGTGTTTTACCTGGCTTTGTTGTCAGGATGAGTGCAGCGTTCTTTTCAGCTTCCGCTGTCCTCGGGGGAAGCTGGGTCTCCTGGACTTTCTTTTCCTCGCCCCAGGAAACAGGTGCCAGGTCTGGGAGGGGCGTTCTCCGCACACTGCCCAGGCCTTCCCAGCGGGGGGATCTGCTGGTACTTTGACCCTTAAGTGAGCGCCTGAAGGCGGAGAGAGAGGCTGGAGGCGAACGCGCTCACCCGCTCACGGGGATTCCCTCGTGCGCTCGCTCCCAAGACGACACTCCTGTGTCGCTGCTCTCAGCACCGCCGTCTGCCCGTTCAGGTCTGCTTCTCTGGGTTTACGTCCGTTTTCCGCACCCCAAATAGCCTCGTACTGAATTCTTTTTTGCTTAAGTTAGTGGAGCTGCTAGTTGGTAATGTAGGAACCAAGGATTTTTGCCTCAGATTGGGATACCCAGAGGCCCGCAGGGGCAACAGTGCCCAGAAAGCAAGAGGATACCAAGTGCTGAGCAAAACAGCGCAGCCGACGGGCGCCTGGGTGGCTCAGTCGGTTGGGTGGCCGGCTTCGGCTCAGGTCACGATCTCATGGTCTGTGAGTCCGAGCCCCGCGTCGGGCTCTGTGCTGACGGCTCGGAGCCTGGAGCCTGCTTCGGATTCTTTGTCTCCCTCTCTCTCTGCCCTTTCCCTACTCACACTCTGTCTCTGTCTCTCAAAAAATAAATAAATGTTAAAAAAATATTAAAAAAAAAAAAACAAAAAACAGCACAGCCGAGATCGGACAGGCCAGGGGTCGGCACACTTGGTCACAACAGACCCCTCGGTAAATGTTTTTGTTTTGTGACCATATGGTCTCCGTTGTAACTACTCGGCTCTACCGTGGCAGTGTCAAAACAGCCACGGACGGTGTGCCAGCAGATGGGAGCAGCTGTTCCAATGGGGCTCTTGACAAACACAGGCCGCCGCGGTTTGCCGACTCCCGGCGGAGGCTGCCGTGTGCACTCAGAGGACGGATGGAGACAGTCCGTGTGTCTGCTGGTTCTTGGCCCAGCCGAGAGTTTCAGGTTTCAGGGTCCTTGTGCGTGAGTGTTGACTGACTTTCTTTCCGTCTGTTGTTCTCTTGCAGAA
The DNA here is from genome assembly GCA_004024585.1 of Paradoxurus hermaphroditus. Taxonomy (NCBI): domain Eukaryota; kingdom Metazoa; phylum Chordata; class Mammalia; order Carnivora; family Viverridae; genus Paradoxurus; species Paradoxurus hermaphroditus. Next base: position 15,741 of record PITB01025874.1, read on the forward strand.
GCAAAACCAGCGCCAGAAGTCTTTGAAAACGAAGTCATGACAATGCTCAGAGACTTTGCGAAAAACAAAAACAAAGAGCAGAGACTGCGTGCCCCCGATCTCGAATACCTCTTTGAAAAGCCACGTTGAGCCGCGCGCCACTGCCTGCCACCGGGGCTCGGGCCACGGACCCTGACTTACGATAGGCCGTGGCCTTGACTTCCTGCTTCTCCTTAGCCAGCCCTCCCAGACCATTCGTCTTGCTTCAAATGACGGATCCACGTCTCGGGACACGTAAATGTTCAGGTTGACTCATTCTCACATTTTCGTTCAGCTTTTAAGCCTTAGAAGTGGCACTCAGTGTCACCGGCCCTCGGGCCCGTGTCTCTGGCTGCTGTCTCCGTAGGCGGGCCTCTGCCACAGGAGGGCGCTGGAGGGACGCGACAGGCTCGTCGTGGCTTCAGCCGGGAGAAGCACAGAGGCCGCCAGCAGCCGGGCCCGCGCGGTCAGCTTCCCTGAGCAGCCCGGGGTTTTGTTCACAGGAAATTCCGCCTCTCCGCCCCGGCGCGGTCCCGTCTGCCAGGGGCAGCGGGTCCCAGCCCCCTGAGCCGAGCCTCTCGGAGGCGCCGCGGGCGGAACGAGGGCAGCAGGCAGGCGAGTGCGGGCACGCCACCTCAGAGTCGGCGTCCTCCCCGTCAGGTTTCCCCTCAGATGTTCGCTCTGTAAACCAGAAGGTCGTTAAATATTAAAGAATATTTCACAAAGGGAAATCACAGTCTCCCGGCCCTCATGCAATGATTTTAATGTTGTCTCTTCTCATATCATCCGTGGTCGTTTGTCTCCGGGGTGTGACAGAGTCCCAGCTACAGGGTTTCTTTCCGTGGAGCACGGTGGCGGATTTTCTGTATTTCTTCGTTCTTGCCAGTTCTTGTAGTTGACAGACGAACAACACGTGAGAAGTAGCGTCTTCGAGCGGATTAGTGGGAAGCGGGCTCTGTGTGGCTGGCGGTGGTCGCACTGGAGGGGTTTCGCCCTCAGACCTGTAGTCCGGTCAAGGGTGGTCACCCAGACTAGACTGGGCCAGGACCTTCCGAAGGCGTGGCCCTCGAGAAAGCAGGCCGCGACTGATAAGCACACGGCCGGAGTCACAGGAGAAGCCTGCAGAGAGGAAGTGCGGGCTTGCAGCCTTGTGGAGCCGTGGGGTTGCCACAGAGCGTCCTCATGGTCCTTCCCGCCCTTCTGTGTCCCCGGCCGAGGAGAGGAGCCTTTACTTGTGTGACCGCGTGAAAGCCTCAGTGCCCCTATGGAGAAGTGGTGTCATGCTAACTTTGTAGATGAGACAGTGGGCTCAGAGAGAGTCATTTGTCCGAGGCCAGGTAGCTAGTCATCATAATTCAGTCTCCTTTAGGGGCGCCCGGGGGGCTCAGTCAGATAAGCATCCAGCTTCGGCTCAGGTCACGATCTCACGGTTCGTGAGTTAGGCCCCACATCGGCTCTTTGCTGATAGTACAGAGCCTGCTTGGGATCCTCTCTCCCTCTCTCCCTCTCTCCCCCTCCCCCTCTCCCTCTCTCTCTCAAAACACAAAACAAAAAGAGTAGGATGACTTCTTTTTAAAAAAGAAATTGCACAGCCCCCTTCTGTTCAGTCAACTTCCAAAGCGCGTCGACGGTGTACTAGAGCGCTCTGCCTTACCGGTGGAAGCTTCGGAGAAATTCATGCTTTGAAAAGCTAAGGCAAGGAAAGGGTCATTCTGAAACGTGAACTTGTGTGTCACGAAGGAGGCAGGAAGCTGCTAGATGCTTCCCGAGGTAAACGCCGGCTGCCCGGGGTGGCTCTCGTGGGTGAGGAAGCAGTGTCGGCACTGGTTTCAGGTTCAGATCCTGGTTCTCCTGCTCACTTGTTAGATCAGCGAACTGGCCTGAGCCTCCGTTCCATAATGGGAGTGAGGGCCCCTGGTCTTAACCAACCGTGCGCTTCAGATGAGATGAGACGAGAAAGCTCGTGGGATGCCCGTGCGGCTGGTTGAGCGTCCGACTTTGGCTCAGGTCGTGATCTCAGGTTTGTGAGTTCGAGCCCCTCTTCGGGCTCTGTGCTGTCGGTGCAGGGCCCACTTTGGATCCTCTGTCACCTTCTCTCTCTGCCCCTCCCCCCGACTTTCTCTCTCAAAAATAAAAAAGCGAGAAGAGAAAGACCTCCCGAAGCTCTTAACGTGCCCCCCCCCCACCAGCGCACTAAGGTCTCGGCAGCTGTTAGGGGGCAGAGCCCCATCATGGGCTCCTGAGGCCTGAGAGTTAAAAGCTCGCCGCTAACAGGTTGCCGGCATGTCCGTGAGGTCGCCAGGGCTCGGGCAGGTAGGACACCCTGACCTGTTAAAGCCCGGGAAGACAGAAACCTCCCGGGGACGAGAAGCGCGCTCCCCTAAGCCAGGAGGAGGAGTGGCCGTGGGGGGGCAGAAGCAGGGCCCACGAGGAGGCGCCCCCCGGCCGCCCTCGGGCCTCGGCGAACTGTGGGGAGGGCGTCAGGCGGAGAGTTTGCTTAGAGACGGCGGACGGCAGAAGCACGCGCGAACCGGCCCGTCGCCTGCTCGTCTCTTCTGGACGCTCCTGCCACCTGCCCCACCAGCCTGGTGGGCGTTTTGGGCTCTTTTCCCCCGCGGGGTGATCTCGCCTCACCCTGATTTTGTCTCATTTAGTGTAACGTTCAGCTCTTGCCGTTTCCGACTGGGAACCGCATGCTTCTAGAAGGAATTGTTTTCCTCCCAGGCTGCTGGCTCGTGTCCTCTCTGAAAGTGAGACACGCTCCTCACTCTGGCTGCCCGGTGTCGGACCCAGGGGTGCTATGCAAACAGTTTTTCCCTTTATTAGGCATTAACTAAAACTAGGCCGGCGACAGTGCATTTTTTAAAAATTAATAAACATCCAGCAAGGGCCCGCGGCCCCCCGGGGTCTGTGACGAACGGGAGCCGGCCCCACTGCTCTCCGTCTGACACCTCCGCGCTCAGTGACCTCGTTCCGAGCCCGAGCCGGGCGGAGGCGCGTCTGGCCCTGCCCCGATGCGTGTCCTGCCGCACAGGCGGCCGCGTGGCCCATCACGCCAGGTCACTGAGGCTCTTCTCTTCCCAGTCTTTCCTCTCGCAATCATCTTCAGCCTTCAGAAGGCCCAAGCCAGGCACCTTCGCCCCAGCTCTGGGCCCTGGGGTGGACCTGCCGGGGTCGCCATGGAGGTGCTCGCGCTGGCGTTGGGCACCATCTGGAGGTTCTCCGGCTCGCCTCGTGGCCCCAGCCAGGGCGGCGCAGACACGGACCTGCTTCGTACTTTGAAACCTCCCCAGGGAAGAGATCGCGCCGGCAGAGGTTAGAGTCCCGTTTATCCGCCGGCCCGTCTGCCGCCGCCGTTGTGGCAAGATGGAAAGGAAGGGCCCACGGTACGGAGGCTGGGCAGCCTTACCTGGGAGCGGGTCTGGGAGACCTCCGAGCCGACAGGCCCCCATCTGCACAGCCTCGCGTGTCTGGCGGGGTGGGCTCGCCATCCTGCGGCCGTCACGGGGATGAGGCCCGTCAGCTTCAGACGGCTTCCGGGTAAGCCACCTGTTGGCCGGCACCTCAGTTTCCCAGGGAGCCCTCTGGGAGGGAGGAAGGGTGCAGAACCTCGGCGGGACCGGCGGCCTGGGGCAAGGGCAGCTTTTTCCGCTTTGAGAAGCACGTGTCTGGGAGCGGCCTGACCTTTGAAGGTGGGTTATCGGAATACGGATGCTTTCCAAGATAACAGGCTCTAGGAGAGGCTAGGAGAGGCTCAGGAGACGACCTCCCCGACTTCCTTCGGGGAAAATTGGAGCCATCAGACAGTTACTCCCTTACCTTCCCGTATCTGCACACGCCGTTCTCCTGTTACGACGCAAGAGCTGTCCCTCGTCCCGCGTGGGGTTCAGATCCCATCCCTGCCGTATTCCGCCTCACCCGGCAGCAGCCCTGGTGTGTCCATGTGTCTCCCTCGGCGGCGTCCAACCTCTTTGCCAGGTCCTTTTCCTTTCCTCCCCCTCACAACCCGCCTTCCCCGAGGGGTTGCCCGCACTTTCGGTTCCATTCCTTCTCCTCACCCGACTCGCTCTCCGCTTAGCCGTGCCAGGAGAGCCCGGCTCGCCAGGGTCCCTCGGGGCCTCCGTGCCGCCGCGGGCATTACGCGCCTCTGCCCAGCAGGAGACACCTCCTCGTCCCATGTTCACGACCTAACGTTCCCTTGGGTCTCCTTCCACCTCTCTGGCCTCACCCCTGCCTCCAGAGAGGCCCGTCGCCCTCTTTCCGGTCGTCGGATTTGAAGCGCCTCCTCTCTTCTCTCGAGACTTCCTCTAGTGATCTCTCCCGCACCGGGCCGTCCGAGACCCGCCGTACGCGGGCAGCTCTCAGATCGAGGTTTCGCACCCGCGCTCTCCTTCGCGCCCCAGCCTGCGTGTCTGACCGCCAGCCGGACTCTTCCAGAGCCTCGAAGCTCCGTGAACTCAGTGTGTCCGGAAGGGAACCAGGCGATTCCCCACCCCTGGCCCACCCACCCAGCCTCCCTGGCTTTCCTCTATAGTCTCTCAGTCAACGGGGCCAGCATCCGTCCCATCGCTCAGGCTAGAAATTGTCCCAACGCCCCCCCTCCCCACCCCCGTATGACATCAAGTCCTATTGACCCACTTCCGAAATAGCTCTTGACTCCATCCACTTCGTTCCGTCTCCAGAGCCATCACCACGGTCAAAACTGCTCACGTCCGTCAGCTAGACGATGACTGTACCCACTTGAACCCCCTCGAATCTGTTCTCCACCTGCGGCCCTGAAGTCTGTGCCTTCCGATACACGGTTCTGATCGTGACTTCCACCTCCTTAAAACTCTCCTGTGGCTGCCCACCGCTCTTAAAAAACAGAAAAAGGAAAACCCTTAACGTGACCTCCGAGGGTCCTCCATCTAGGCCAGGCTCTCGGTTTCTGTGCTTCAGCCTCTAGATGGTCCTTGGACCTCATTCTCTCCACAACCCCTCCCACCACAGGGCCTTTGCACGTGTAGTTCCTTCTCCCTAGAATGCTCTTGCCTCCGTTTCCTTCTTCACCCCTCTCCTCTTTCAGGTCTCAGCTCAAGTGCCACTTCCCCAGAGACGCTTCCCAAACCTCTCAGTTTTAAATCCGTCTGCTGATCGATCCATCTCGTCGCAGAGGTCAAAGCAAACCTTCCCAGCAGGGAGAGCCGGGGCTCCGCAGGACTCACAGCCCTCTCGGGTGTGGGTGGTGTTGTGGTGACACAGCTTTTCCTCTCTCTAGTTCCAGTGGTTCTGTGCGCTCTGGTCCCCAGCATTCTAGGTGGCCGGCCGCCCTCGGACTGGGGAGAAGGGCTTTAAGGAGTTAGACCAGGCTGTCTCACTGTGGAAAGTAGACAGTTCCTGGTTCTCTGCCCAGGTCTCCGGAAGGCAGCAAACCCCCAAACCCTCAGGCGGGCTTCGGGAAATAGAGGCCGCACAGAGGGGTTCTGAAACCTCGGGGGCCGGGGTCCATCCACCCCCTGCTGAGGTGCAGGCATCGTTCCCCAGACTTTTCCCAGCGCTGTTCTCTGCTGTTCTCTGCTTTCCGCAGAAGCAGGGGGCGGCGGGGGAGGGGGGATGGCTCCCCCTCACTCACAGCACACCTCTTTTCAGCAGCGAAACGCAGAGAGGCTCGCCTGCGGTCACCCAGCTGGGAAGCGGCAAGACCAGAGTTAAACCCAGGTTTCCCTGCATCTGGCTGTGAACTTGTCCCGGACCTAGCCTGTTCATTCCTTGTCTTCCTGAGTCTTGCCAAACCCACGCACCGTCTATACTAATGTTTCCGTCTCTCTTACGTCAAATACCTTCTTTCTTTACACAAATTAATTTTGGGGGGCGCCGGGGGGGCTCAGTCGGTTGAGCGTCCGACTTCGGCTCAGGTCACGATCTCATGGTTCACGGATTCAAGCCCCGTGTCCGGCTCTGTGCTGACAGCTCAGAGCCTGAAACCTGCTTCGGATTCTGTGTCTCCCTCTCTCTCTGCCCCTCCCCCACGCATGCTCTATCTCTCTCTGTCTCAGTAATAAATTGCTAAAAAAACAAAGAACAAACGAAGAAGATTATAGGTATCAGGGTGCTTCCCCTAAACACTACAGAATGCATATCACAGGGGCGCCTGGGTGGCTCAGTCGGTTAAGTGTCCGACTTTGGCTCAAGTCATGATCTCAGGGTTCGTGAGTTCGAGCCCTGCGTCGGGCTCTGTGCTGACGGCTCAGAGCCTGGAGCCTGCTTCGGAATCTGTGTCTCCCTCTCTGTCTCTGACCCTTCCCCGCTCATGCTCTGTCTCTCTCTCTCTAAAAAATAAATAAACATTAAAAAAAAAATGTGTATCACAAGCCAGACGTTTATTTGGTTAAAGTTGTTTCCTTTTGCTGTAGAATTCGCACACGACGGAATGCCCACATCATAAGCGTCTCCTTGCTGCACTCGGGCAGCCGCCTACACCAAGCTCCTGTCAAGAAACAGGACTTGCCATCGCCCTAGAAAGTTCCCTCGCGCTC
>PITB01025875.1:0-22243 GCA_004024585.1 Paradoxurus hermaphroditus
CTCCCAACATGTGGTGTTTTCCTGCGTTGTTCAATTTAGCCATTTCTGGCAGGTGTGGGGTGATATCTCATTGTAGTTTTCATTTGTATTTGCCTGACGATGAGTGATGATGAGTATAATTTCATGTGTCTGTTGGCATCTGGATGTCTTCTTTGGAAAAATGTCCGTTCATGACTTCTACCCATTTGTTAAGTAGATTCTTTCTTTTCCAAGTGTTCAGTTTGATGTTTTCTAAATATTTGAATACGGACCATTTATCAGATATGTTATTTGCAAATATCTTCTCCCGTGTTGTAGGTTGCCTTACAGGTTTGTTGACTGCATTTCTTAAAGTTTGTTTGTTTGTTTATTTTGCGAGAGACAGAATGAGAGAGCAGGCAAGGGGGGAGAGAGAGAGAGAGAGAGAGAGAGAGTGAATCCTTAGCAAACTCCACACTGAAGCTCATGAACTGTGAGATCATGACCTGTGCCAAAATCAAGATTCGAATGCTTAACCACCTGAGCCACCCAAGTGCCCCTGTGTGGAAGAGTTTAATTTTCATGAAGTCTCAGGAGTTTAGTTTTGCTTTTGTTTCCCATGTCTCAGAACACATAACTAGTAAGAAGTTGTGTCAACTGATGTCAAAATGTTACTCCTCTATGATTTTAATGTTTGCGGATCTGACAGGTCTTCCATCCATTTTGAATTTCTCTTTTGTGGATGGTGTCAGAAAGTGGCCCAGTTTCATTGTTTTGCATGTGGCCATTCAGGTGTCTCAACATTTGTTGAAAAGACGGGTTTTTTTTCCCACTGGATATTCTTTCCTGCTTTGTTGAAGGTCAATTGATTGTATAGTTGTGAGTCTACTTCTCAGGTTTCTGTTCTGCTCTATTGATCTGTGTGTCTATTTGTGTGTCAGTACCATACTGTCTTGACCACGCCAGTTTGTGACATAAGTTGACTTTGGGATTTGTGGTGCCTGCAGCTTTTCTTTTCTTTTTTCCAGGTTGCTTTGGCTACGTGGGGCTTTTTCTGGTTTCAGATAAACTTTAGAATTAGTTTTTCTAGCTCTGTGAAAAACGCTGTTGATATATTGATAAGGATTGCCTTAAATTTGTTGCTTGCTCTGGGTAGGATACACATTTCAACAATATTTCTTCTGATCTGTGAGCATGAAATATTTTTCCCTTTGTTTGTGTCATCTTCGATTTCTTTTCTCAGGGTTTTCTAGTTCTCGGAGTATAGATCTTTTCCTGCTTTGGCTAGGTTTATTCCTAATTATCCAATTTTTGGTGTATTTGTTTTTTGAATATTTTTTAAAGTTTTTATTTCCTTATTTTGAGAGAGAGAGAGACAGAGAGAGTGAGTGGGGGTGGGGGAGAGCCAGAGAGAGAGGGAGAGAGAGAATCCCAGACAGGCTTCACACTGTCAGCGCGAAGCCGGATGCAGAGCTGGAACTCACAAACCGTGAGATCATGACCTGAGTGCCAACCACGAGTCAGACCTTTAACCAACTGAGCCTCCTAGGCACTCCTTTTTGGTGCAATTTTAAATGAGATTGGTTCCTTGATTTCTCTTTTTTGCTTCTTCATCCTTAACGGTATAGAAATGAAATCGATTTCTGTGCCTTGAGGTTTTATTTTCCATTGTTACTGAATTCATGTATCAGTTCTAGCAATTTTTTGGTGGACTCATTTGGGTTTTCTATATAGAGTAACCCGCCGTCTGCAGATACTGAAAGTGTGAATTCTTCCTTGCTTATCTGGATGCCTTTTCTTTCTTTCTATTGTCTGATTACTGGGACTAGGATGTCCAGCACTCTGAAATAACAGTGATAAGAGTGGACATCCTGTGGTGTTCCTGACCAGAGATGAATAGCTCTCAGCTTATCTCCACTGAAGATGATATTCGGTGTGGATTTTTAGATATGGCCTTAATTATGTTGTGGCATATTCTCTCTAACCTGAGTCTGTTGAGAGTTTCTGTCATGAATGGGTGTTGTGCTTTGTCACATGCTTTTTTCTGCATCCTTTAAAAGTATCGTATTGTTCTTATTCGTTCTTTTATTAACGTGGTGATTCGTGTTGATCGATTTGTGAATATTGAACAACACTTGCAGCCTAGGAATAAATCCCACTTGATTGTGGTGAACGATCCTTTGAATGTACTGTTGGATTTGGGTTGCTAGTATTTTGTTGGGAATTTTTGCATCCATATTTATCAGGGATATTGGCCTGTCATTCTCTCTCTCTCTCTTTTCGTTTCTTTCCTTTCTTTCTTTCTGTCTTTCTGTCTTTCTTTTCTCTTTTTTTTTGGTGGTGTCTTTGTCTGGCTTTGGTATCAAGGTTATGTTAGGTTATGAATAAATTTGGAAGTTTTCCTTCTATTTCTGCTTTTGGAATCATTTGAGAAATATAGGTAATATCTCTTTCAAATGTTTGGTAGAGTTCATTTAGGAAACATCTGCTCCCAGACTTTTGTTCCTTGGGAGTCTTTTGATGAGTGATTCAATTTCCTTGCTGATTATTGATCTGTTCAAGTTTTCTATGACTTTGTGTTTCAGTGTTGGTAGTTCATATATTTCTAGAAATTTATCCATGTCTTCTAGATTGTCTAATTTATTGGTAGACACTTTTTCATAATATCCTGTAGCATATTGTTTCTCATTTCTGTGCAATTGGTTGTTCTTTCTGTGCTGCCATTTTTGATTTTATTTATTTGGACCTTTTTCTTTTCTTGATAAGTCAAGCTAGGGGCTTGTCAATTTTATATATTTTTTTAAAGAAACAGCTCCTGGTTTTGTTGATGTGTTCTAATGTTGGTGTTTTAAATTTGTGTATCATTTATTTTTCCTCTAATCTTTAGGATTTCTTTTCCCCTGCTGGCTTACGCTTCCTGTGTTCTTCTTTTCAAGCTCCTTTAGGTGTGAGGTTAGTTTGTTGCTTTGAGATTTTTCGTGCTTCTGAAGGGAGGTGTGTATTGCTATATGCTTCCCTCTTATGACCACTTTTGCTGCATCCCTGAGGTTTCGGGCCATTGTGTTTTCCTTTTCGTTTGTTTCCATGAATTTTTCTTTTATTTCTTCTTTGGTTTCCTGGTTGACCCATCCATTGTATAGTAGCATGTTGTTTAACCTCCATGTATTTGTGGTCTTTCTAGTGTCCCCTTCTCCCCACCAGTTGACTTCAAGTTTCATAGAGCGCTTAGCAAATATGCATGGCCTAATGTGAATCTTTTCATACTTGTTGATGCCTGACTCATTTGTGACCTATTCTAGAGAATGTCCCATATGCACTTGAAAAGAATTTATGTTCTGCTGCTTTAGGATGGAATGTTCTGAATACTTATCTCCAGTCCCTCTGGTCCAGTGTGTCATTCAAAGCCATCTTATCTTGTTTCGGTTCTGTTTAGATGAGCTGTCCATTGCTGTAATTGGGATGTTAAAGTCCCCTACTCTTACTGTATTACTATCAATGAGTTGCTTTCTGTTAGTTTTTACTGTTTGTCTATATTTGGTTGTTCTCATGTTGGGGACATAAATATTTACAATTGTTAAGTCTTCTTAATTGTCCCCTTTATCAGAATAAAGTGCCTTCCCTCAGCTCGTGTCATAGTCTGGTTGAAAGTCTAGGTTCTCCAACATAAAATTTACTACTGCTTTCTTGTGACATCCATTTGCATGATAAATATGTCTCCATTCTTTCATGTTCAATCTGCATGTGTCTTTAGTTCTAAAATGAGTCTCTTGTAGCCAGCTAAGAAATGGGCCTTTTTTAATCAATTCCTTCATCTCATCCTATTTCTTTTGATAGAAGCATTTTGTAACCTAATATGTGATTTATTGTGGATAATATGCCATGTGCACTTGAAAAGAATATGTATTCTGCTGTTTCAGGATAAAATGTAAACTTATCTGTTAAGCCCATCTGGTCCGGTGTATCATTTAAAGCCATTGTTTCCTTATTGATTTTCTGCCTAGATGATCTGTTCTTGGACATAAGTGTGGTGTAAAGTTGCCCACTATTACTGTATTATTATCAATGAGTTCCTTTATGCTTGTTATTCGTTATATATTTGGGTGCTCCCATCTTGGGTGCTTAAATATTTTTAATTGTTAGATCTTATTCTTGAATGTTCTCATTCATGAGTATATAGTGCCTTATTTATTTCTTGTTACAGTCTTTGATTTATGGTCTAGTATGTCATATAAGACCTGCTAGTCTGGCTTTCCTTTGATATCCATTTGCATGATAAATATTTCTCCATCTCCTCACTTTCAATTTTCAGGTGTCTTTAGGTCTCAAATGAGTCTATTACAGGCAGCAAATATATGGACCTTGTTTTCTGTTGTTGTTGTTGTTGCTGTTGTTTGTTTTTTTTTTTCCTGTTCAGACACTTAATGTCTTTTGATTCAGAGTAATTGTTGTTATTAAGTGCCATTTTATTACTTGTTTTGTCATCGTATCTGGAGATGTTCTCTGTTCTTTTCTTATCTTTGTACTTTTGGTCTTTCGTTTCCACTTGAGGAGTCCTTTAATGTATCTTGCAGGTCTGGTGTAGTGGTTAGAAACTCCTTTCCCTTTTGCTTCTCTGGAAAATTCTTTACCTTTCTTTCTATTCTGAACTATAACCACGATGTATAGAATATTCTTGGGTGCAGATTTTTCTCATTCAGCACTTTGAATATATCATGCCAGTTCATCCTGGCTCCCAAAGTCCTTTGGAATATCTGCAGCTACCCTTCTGGGTCTTCCCTCATGAGCTAAGGACTTCTTTTGTCTTGTTATTTTTAAGAATTTTTTATCACTATATATACTTTTTTCAAATTTTATTGCACTATGACTTTGTGTTGGTTTACATTCTATTCTTGTTGGTTTTTGTTTGTTTGTTTTGTTTTGCTTTGTCTTTTATTTGCTTTTTGAGTAGTTCTCTGTGCCTTATCGATCTGTTTCCGTCTGTTTCCATCTCCAGATTAGGGTGGTTTTCATCTATTGTTTCTTCAAACAGATTTTCCGCCCCTGTTTCTCTCTTTTTCTACTGGGACTCCTGTGGTAAGACTGTTATTATTTTGGATGAATCAATGAGTTCACCATGTCTATACTTGTGTTCCTTAATTCTCTTATCCTCTCTTTTGTTCAGTTGCAACATTTTCCACTATTTTGTCTTCTATATCACTTACTCATCACTTACTCATTCCTCTGCTTCTTCCAGCTTTGTGTTCATTTCATCCAGTCTGTTTCCTTTATTAGTGATTACATTTTTCATTTCAGACTTATACTTTTTTAACTCTTTTATCTCTCGCCCAACAAGCATCATTTTGTTCGTTGCTTCAAATTTTCCATCAGGCATGTTACTATTATCTGTTTCACTAAAATCTCTGAATGTGGGCTTATCTTGTTCTTTCATTTGGAACACATTCTTCCTGCTTGGCGTTTTGTCTATGTCTCTGTCTTCTGTATGTTAGAAAAGTGTATTTTGTTTCCTCTTACTGAGAGTAATGTCTTTAGGAAAAGATGTCATGTAGGGTCCAGGGCCTGGCCCTTAGGGGAGTGTCTCTGGTGTGTGCTGCATTCACTCTGCTGCTGTGTTTTGGTTGTTCTGTCCTTCAGGCCAGTCATCTGCAGAGTTTTCCTTGCCTTCTGTGTGGAGTGTGGTTCCTGGCTTGAAAGTGGTGAGTTTTAATTAGGTGTGCTCTGGTCTGCATGTGAAAGAGACTTGACACCACCTCCATCAGAAGTGAGGCCCCACAGAACTTTGGTAGGAATTATGCTGTGGGAAGGGGTGTGTAGTGGTCTTCTGGAGGAGTGTTCCACTGTGCCGAGGCTAAGGCAAGCTTGACTGAGAAGGGTATTTGTGCCACAGCATAGGGTTGTGGTACTCAGTGTAAGCGAGACAGGTGGCTTGTGTGGACACTATACTGCTTCTCACAAGTGTTTCAGTGTTTATGCTGAGGGTCAGGGGAGGGAAACGGCACTGGCCAGGTACCTGTCACCACAGAGATTGCCAGGAAGACTATCTTTCAGTGACTTCCTCTAAGAAGAGGAAATGATCACCTCCCCTTCCTCCCCAACCTAGTGCTCCAGGCTTTTGTCAGATGCCTCTTTCCCTTGCACCTGGGTTTTTTATTTGTCTTCTCTTCAGGAATAGGGTAGCACCCACAGGGCTCTATTCCAACTGAACTCACTGACATTTAAAACTCCAGTCTTGATGAGGTCCCAATAGTTCATGTTTGCTTTAATTTCTCTTGTCTTCAGAGATATGTCAAGTCAAAGTTGCTGCGGCCAAACTCAGAGGTTGCAGCCTGTCCTTTCCTCTAGGATTTTAATGGTTTCCTATCTCATATTTAAGTTTGTATTCCATTTTGAATTTACTTTTGTGTATTGTGTAAGGAAGTGGTCCATTTTCATTTTTCTGCATGTTGTTTTCCAGTCCCCTCTGTACCATTTGTTAAAAAGGCTATCTTTATTCCATTACATATACTTTGCTGCATTTTCAACAATTAGCTGACCATATATTTGTGGGTCTGTTTCTGGGTTTTCTATTGGATTCCATTGAACCATATGTGTGCTTTTTCCCCAATACCATACTCTTTTCATGATTACAGCTTAGTGATACAGGTTAAAGTCTGGGATTCTGATGCCTCCAGATTTGTTTTTGTTTTTCAACTTTACTTTGGCTATTGAGGGCATTTTGTGGTTCCAGACAACTTTTAATATTGTTTATCCCAGCTCTGTGAAGAATGCTGGTACTATTTTGATTGGGATTGCCCAATGCATAGATTGCTTTGGGTAGTATTGACAGTTTCACAATATTTGTTCTTCTAATCCATGAGCATGGAATGTTTTTCCACTTTATCAAGATAAATACCTTCTGGACTGCAAAGGAAACAATCAACTAAACTAAAAAGTAACCAATGGAATAGGAGAAGATATTTGCAAATGACATATTGGATAAAGGGTTAGTATCCAAAATCTATAAAGAACTTAAGAAACTCAACACTCTAAAGACAAATATTCTAGTGAAGAAATGGCAGAAGACATGAATAGACACTTTTCCAAAGAAGACATCCAGATGACAAACAGACACATGAAATGATGCTCAACATCACTCATCATCAGGGAAATACAAGTCAAAACCACAATGAGATACCACCTCAAACTGGTCAGAGTGGCTAAAATTAACAACTTAGGAAACGACTGATGTTGGCAGTGATGTGTAGATAGGGTATCCCTTGTGGAAATGCAACCTGGTGCAGCCATTCTGGAAAACAGTGTGAAGGTTCCTAAAAAATTAAAAATAGAATTATCCTACCACCAAGCAATAGCGCTACTGGGAATTTATCCAATGGATACAGGAGGGCTGATTTGTATCCCAATATTTATACCTTTATATATATGTATAATGGAAAACTACTTGGTGATGACAAAGAATGAAATCATGCCATTTGCATCAATGTGGATGGAACTGGAGGATATTATGCTAAATGAAATAAGTCAGTAAGAGTAAGACATCCATCACACGATTTCACTTATATGTGGAAGTTATGAAACTTAACAGAGGACCATAGGGGAAGGGAAGGAAAAATAATTATAAACCAGAGAGAGAGGAAATCCTTAACAGAATCGAATCAGGGAACAAACTGAGGGTTGATGGCGGTGGGGGGTTGAAGGAGGTTAAAGAGTGGGGGAGGCGACTGATCAGCATTGACAAGGCCACTTTTTGGGATGAGTGCTGGGTATTCTATGTAAGTGATGAATCGTAAGATTCTACTCCTGAAGCCAAGACTATACTGTATGTTAGCTAACTTGACAATGAATTTTAAAAAATAAAATAAGTCAATAAAAACTATAAACGAGGGGTGCCTAGGTGGCTCAGTCGGTTAAGCAGCTGATTTTTGGCTCATGTCATGATCTTGTGGTCTGTGAGTTCGAGCCCCGAGTCAGGCTCTGTGCTGATGGCTCAGAGCCTGGAGCCTGCTTTGGATTCTGTGTCTCCCTCTCTCTCTGCCCTCCTCCTGCTCACACTCTGTCTCTATGTCTCAAAAATAAATAAACGCTAAAAAAATTTTTAAAAAAACTATAAATGAACAAACAAACAAACACCAGTCTTTAATAAGTACTGTTGATTTCAAGAACTCACAAAATCAGCCCCTCTAGTTTTCCCACCCAGTGGCTTGTGGGAAATATTCTCTCCTGTGTGCTACTGTCTCTTACCTTTCTCTGCAACCGGGGCTCCCTCCCCTCTGAAGCACCTGTGATTCACTTCCTGCCTTTTTTGATGGGGCTCCTTCTCTCCCTTTCCTTGTGGAGTTTTGTCTGTGAGCCTTCAGAATGATTTCTGTGGTATTTAGAATGATTTGATAGTTATCTAGTTTTGTTTAATGGAAGTAGATGAGCCTAGGGACCTATTTTTATTTTGTGTTGTGTTTATCCTGCTTGTCATTCTCTCAGCCTCCTTGACCCTTAGTTACCCTTCAAACACTTATTTCTTGTTTGTTTTATTTTGTTTTCTTCTCATTATGGTATTGTCATTTTGCATGTGTTACACATTTTGTAGTGTCACACAGTCTTGAGTAATCTGGGTTTTGTTGTTTGTTTAGTTTTTGATCATTCTATTGATACATACTCTAGCTCAGTGATTATTCCTTCAGTCATGTCTAACATAGTAAATTGTCCCTCCCATTCATTCTTTTTTTTTAATAAAAAAAAAACTTATTTATTTATTTATTTGGAGAGACAAAGAATCCTAATAGGCTCTGCATTGACAATGCAGAGCCCACCTCAGGGCTCAATTTCACAAACTGCAAATCATTACCTGAGCCAAAATCAGGAGTTGGATGCTTAATTGACTGAGCTATATGGGTGGCCCTCATTAACTTTTTCATTTGTTACAGTGTTGTTTCTTTTTAAATCTCTAGCATTATTTTTGGTTCTTTTTTAGTATTTCCATATTTCTGCTTAAATTGGCCATCTGCTCTTGGATGCAGTCCACTTTATTACAAATCTTAGCATATTAATCATAGTTGTTCTTTTTAATTCTTCATTTACATAATAAGATACCACCTCACACCTGTCAAAATGTGTAAAACTAACACCACAGGAAACAGTAGATGTTGAAAAAGCGAGAGAGTCAAGGGAACCTACTTATACTGTTGGTAGGAATGGAGATGGATGCAATTACTTTGAAATACTGTATGGAGTTTCCTCAAAAAGTTAAAAATAGAACTACCTTATAAGTCACCAATTGCACTACTAGGTGTTTACCCAAAGGATTTAAAATATAGATTCAAAGGAACACATGGACCCATGATCTTTATAACACGATTATCAACAGCGGCCAAATTATGGAAAGAATCCAAACATCCATCTGCTAATGAATGATATCTGCTCTAAAGAGTATTTGCTACAGTAAGCTCTATATTTGCCTGAAAATATCTCTAATCTTAAGGTCCATGGTTTCTCCTATATTCTTCTTTATCTCCTAGACATAAACAGAGTTCTCGATATTTCAATCTGTTAGGATTTTTACATGGTAAAATAACAAGTGATTCTCAGATTTCTTATGAGAAGAACCAGAACCCAGTGGTCTGAATGTATTGATAATTTCTACCAAGAGAATTACTGAACATTTTTGTGCACTGAATTTTTAATAATACGGACTATGAAAAGTTAAAGTGTATTTTTGTCAAGCTGAAAATAAAACTTGCTTTTGAACATAAAGAGCAGAGTACCTCTGGGGTACAAACGCAATTGGAAATATTTATTCTTTACAGTATGAAACACGTGTGTGTATCAAAATGAGGAAAATGTTAGGTGTGTGGATATGGCTGTATTAATCTAAATTCGTAAAGGAAATAAAGATATTTTGGTTCATAGCTCAGAACTACTCACAATATATATGGGAATTTAAGTTCAAAATTCAGAAGCATTTGAATATAGGATACAATAGAACTCGTTGGTGTGATTTCAGGGCAGAATTATCCTTAGGGAACCACAACAACCATGGGTGAGTACCAGATGATAGACATATTGAGATAGATCTGTGTTCAATCAGAGAAGTACTGAGTCCCAAACAACGCATAAAACTCGGTTAATAAAAGTAAAAATACCTCTGTGCTCCCTGAACAATGTAGAGCGAGTGTCCATGGATACTTCTCCAAGAGATCCAAAAACGGTGATAATGTCATCAGTGTATTCTAAAGGATGAGGACAAGTAAGGAATCCCACACTGGAAATAAACCCATGAATATATGGCCAACTAACTTACAACAAAGAAGCCAAGAGGATACTATGGAGAAAAGACAGACTATTCGATAAATGAATATTCAATATAATTCCCAACTGGGAAAACTGGATGGCCACAAGCAAAAACAACACAAAACAAAACAAAAAATGAAATTAGAACATTATCTTAAACAATATACAAAAATTAGTTTAAAATGGATTAAAGACAAAATGTAAGAACTGACCCCATAAAATTTCTGGAAGAATAAAATGTTTAGCTTCTAGACATTGGTCTATGTTATTATATGTGTTTTTTAAAAAATCTTACACTAATGGCAAAAAACAGTAAAAATGATAAAGTGGAACTATTTCGAACTAAAAATTTGTACAGCAAAGAGAACCATCAACAAAATTAAAAGATGAACTACTAAATAGGGCAAAATATATTCGCGAGTCATATGTGTGAATAGGGTATGGAAAATATATAAAGAAAACATATAATTCAACAGTAAAAAAATTAGTACCAAATTGACAGTGTTATGAATAAAGATCATTTTCCAAAGAATATTCAGATGGACAAAGATAAAAAAGAAAGAAAAAAAAAATCAACATCATAAATTATCAGACAATGCAAATACAAGCCACAATGACATATCACCTTACATATTTAAACAGCTATAATCAAAATTACAGCAAATAAGAAGTATTGGAAAGGATGTGGGAAAAATGGGAATCTCTTCACTGTTGGTGGGAATGTAGACGGGTGCAATCATTATGGAGAAAAAAATGGAGGTTTAGTTACTCTTAGTTGCAATTATTAAAACAAACACATAAGTATGAAAATTAATTTTGCTTTAAATTATGTTTATTAATTATAATAAGCAGAAACTCAATCTTAAAATTTTGGATTACTTCTGCAAATTCACTGTAAACACTTTATGTTCACATTTTCTATTGGATTGTTTGAATTTTATTGATAGATTTAAGTGATTTATGTATATTATTATTTATGTGCATTGTTCTAATTTTTTGTTTGTATACTTCACAAATTTCTATTTTCTATAGACTTTACCTCTTTATTATGTGATGTGAATAGACACATATGTCTTTATAGATTTGATGAATAATAAGAAATTGGTGTAAACTTTCTCCAATTACACAACCCATAGTTGGGACATACTGGAGATAGAGATGTGAATTACAGATTGGTTAAATAACAGGACAGAGAGATAAATCACTAAACTATTGTGTTAACTTACTTGGTAGAGACTAGTAAGATTTGGATTTGTTACCACCACTCTGAAGTCAGCCTTCTTGTTTCTAGATTCAGGTCTTTGATATTTTGCTAGGCTGTTTTCTATCTTGCTTCATTTGTTTCTGTTATGGTTCGTTTTGTGCTCTATCTGTGTATTGAATACTATCAGATAATGTCCAAGCTTAAAATCATTTTTAAGTATATATTTTTTTCAGATGAGAAGTTACTTTAATTATGAGTTTGAAGATCTGATGTGAATTTACGATTGAAGAATAAATTATTTTAAATTAACAGCATTTTAAAATATTCACTGTGTATGGAAACCAATATGACAATAAATTTTTAAAAAAGTGAAGAAACTAAGGAAAGCATTTATGTTACAGAAAATTGGCCTAAAATAATCACTGCGGTAGCATCAGACATTTCATTAATTCTATATTATATTTTCAAATGAATAGTCATGTTAAATATCTTTATAATAAACATTTAAACATTAAGAAATTAAAGTTTAGAAAGTCATGTGACACATTTAGTAATGCACATTTAAAAATTAGACAACATATATGGCATTGTACTCCCTGATCCTTAACTCAATAGAATCTTTTTTTTTTTTTTTTTTTATGAGTATTGAAGCACGGGTTTAAGGACTGGACTTCTCTTGAGCTTGAATGTCTATTCCACTGATTGGTAGATAAATTTAGATAACTTAAATTTAAATATTTTTAAATATCAGATTTATTTTGTGAAAAATGGAATGACATATAGTATTTTTCTCTGTTGGAATTAACAGATAATGTATATAAGTATATAGCATTTACACAATACATCATCTTTACAAAGATTAGCCTTAATATTTTTTACTATTATATCCATTAGCTATAAATTGATATTTCCCACTAAAATATTTTCAAGTAAAATGAATATTTATTTGAGAACTAATATATGATTTACTTATAACTTATTAAAGTCTAAGTAGAGTTTAAATGACATAATATTCACAATAAGTCTGGGTTGAACGTTGCAGTCAATACATCATTTATGAAATTTTTTAACATGAGCAAACACACATTGCCATGTTTAATCATTCCAAGGCAACAGGTTCTTTGATTATTAATTTTGAATTATGTTTTAAGTTTTAATATAACATATGTTTTAAAATGTTTTCCATGTCATGGAATTTATGATACATGAAAATTTTCTTTCATTAAAAAATAAGCACAAATATTTAAAGATAAAATTTTATTATTTGGTATTTCCTGTCAAAATTAAATTCGATTGTGTGTAGGTCCACACACTTTAATCGTTTAAAATGTAAGGTGGATTTAAAAGTCAAAACGGTGGACCCCTGGGCGGATCAGTCACTTGAGCATCAGACTTCAGCTCAGGTTAAGATCTTGCAGTTCATGAGTTTGAGCCCCACATCAGGCTCTCCGCTGTCAAACCAGAACCTGTTTAGGACCTCTGTCTCCCTCTCTCTCTACCCCTCCCCCACTCATGTGCATGCACGCTCTGTCTCTCTCTCAAAAATACATAAACATTAAACAAAATAAAGTCAAAATTCTATCCAGTCATCCGTGTTGTTGCTGTGTAAGTTAAAAACAGGATAAAAATTACACGCTGTCTTATTTTCTGTTTGTAAAGACATCTATGATTACACAGAATCAAACATCCTTCCAGATTCATTGTCCCATTTCTATCCACACTTCAATGTGGTTTTTCCATAAATAGCAAAAGTTTCACCATTGCCAACTGTGTGTTCTATGTTATGTACTTCACTGACCAGTATTTCCAGCAGGGCTGGCACATCTTTGAGTCTGGAATTCTCTCTTGCCCAGTAAGAGAGCAGACCCAGAATTACTGTGAGAGAGGCTAATGTCCGGGAGGAGACAAGAGCCCTGACTAAGGGTCCTTGCTCCATTTTTATTAGGATCAGAAGGGTTACAAGTGTGAAGGACAGGCAGAAAGAGACAATGAAACAGTGATCATTAACTCATGTGTATGAGAGAAAGGGCTTTTCCAAGATATGTGGGTTAGGGGTTTGGGTCAATACAAAACCAAATCCCAGTGCTGAGCAGATGGCTGTTTACAGCAGGCACCGAGACCTTAACTTGCCTAGGGGGTAAGACAGAGAGAGCAAGCTACTGTGTCTTGAGGTTATCAAGAAAGGTTATTTCCTTTTGTTAATTTGCTCCACCGGGCAATTTCACCCTGGCTGCTGTGGTCTATAGTCTTCTTTATCTGTTTACCTTTCTGGGTCTTCCTTCCTGTTAAGGCAGCCTTTGCTTGTGTCCTATGCTGGGGGCTCTGTCACCCTCTTTACCTCTCCAGGTACTTTCATCCTGTGGCTTCCCAATCTTATGGTTGTGTCCTAGGCCTTGTGGATACATTGGTGCAAGTTCAGAGAATTGATAAACTTTTCCCCACACTGGTCCTAAATATCAATGCCGAAATGACCCTGATTCTCATTTTCATGCTAGAGATGTAACAACTCAGAGGAAACAAGGATGATAAAATTTGTAGAAAATAATATTTCAGGCACTCTGATAACCTCTTAATATTTATTGTCTCATCCAATCTTGCAACACCTAAAAGAAGTAGACATGGATATTATTTTGATATTGCACATGAAATAGCTGAGATGTAGGAAGATGATTTATCTCTGGACAATCAAGGGGAGATAACAGGTACCAAAAAAAACCCACCATCAGTTCATAACCCTGTGTCTGGAAGTTAAGTCCCCATGTTTATTTTAATTTTCCCAGTTTTTTTTTTTTGTAACTATTAAATTGACAGTGAGAAGATTGACACATTGATTAACAAACAAAATAAAATTAATAATGGACTCTCAAAGTTGCAGGCTAAACTAAACGAGTGTCTTTCACGTAATTGATAAACAAATTTAAATAATGAAAACAATTTTTCACTCTTTTCTGTGTGAATGTATTATTTTGTAGTTTTGCTACAAAATAAACCTCATGGCCAACAGGAAATAGAGAATAAATATTTCTAAAATAAATTTGTGAACGCACAAAGACACATATAAGATAACTATAGGAACATTCATTGATCCAAAGGAACTCATAATTCCTGCCCTTTCTACCATTTAAGTTACATAAAGGATCCTCTCAGTAGGTTTCAGATCATCCACAATTCAAGCACAGGGAATTCAGGGGGTTGAGTGCATGGGCTTGTGCCTCACACGGAGCACACTTATACGATGTATTCCAACAACTGCAAATTCTCTGAAGTAAAGCACATTTTTGTGTTTTAGAAGTGTGTCCTTAATCACATTACACTGTGGTTGCAAGGATAAAATAAGATAGTATACAGAGAGTACTTAATTGATCACTGGAAATTAGCAAGTTATCAATAAATAGTAGCGCTACTGCTTTCATGTACTCAAAAACCATCATTTTCCTAGAGAAAACTGAGGAATAGAGGAGGTAAAAAATGAAATTAAATACATCCATCTAACTTTATGCTGGGGCATGAAACGAATCCTGTCTCCGGAAAAGATCACCAGCATATTAATATTTTATAAACATAGGTTTACATAACTATAGAAAATGTACAGTCTCAGTGGATATTAAAGAAACACACAAATTAAACGAAATAATTTCTACATTGATACCTTTACTACTGGATTTAAGTTTTTCTTTGTAACATGCATTACCAGTTAGAATAGAATAAAAATTAGTTGTCGAATGAAAGTTTAAAATGTCTTGAATATCAGTTTGGAAATAGTAAGTGAGAATTGTAAAACTACCCTAACCCTTGGAATTATTGAT
Source organism: Paradoxurus hermaphroditus (assembly GCA_004024585.1). NCBI lineage: Eukaryota > Metazoa > Chordata > Mammalia > Carnivora > Viverridae > Paradoxurus > Paradoxurus hermaphroditus. The sequence continues at coordinate 15,247 of PITB01025875.1, forward strand.
ATGTTCTTGCAGATATCATTCTAAAATATAACCCAAAAGTAAGTGAAAAACACCATATATACACAAAAGATATTTCACATTCCTTTGCAATGTGTAATGAGAAGTTGTAAGAAGACAGTATTAAAATTGCCACCACGCAACAGAATACGACAGCAAGAGCGGTGTTCAATATTATGTTGAGAGATGCAAAAACGTGTTTTGAATATTTATGAAATGTTTATGGTAAAGGGTAAAATAGAATAGTTATAATGTCATTGACAGAAATCCTTATGTTTTAATTTCTCTGTTTTTCTATGGATGCTTTTCTATGGATTACTAGTCCTTAAACTTATAGAAGTCAATAGACAAAACCAAAAGCAGTAGAGAGCATGACCTTAAGTTTCATGCACCCTGTCTCAGAGTCCTGGAACTCACCTGCTTCAGGGGCAGTCGCCTAATGATCCAGGTCTCTGACAACCGAGTCACTATTTGGCACTCAAAAACTGCTTCTGTACTAGTATAAAGGGCAAGCCACCTGGCTAAAATCTAGGAAGTGCTGGGTTCTTGGCTCCGGAAATGCCAATGGGAACACATTTGAAAGAATACGGAAGGCCAAATATCTTCTCCATTAATCATCTCCATGCATATTATGTTAAAATCTCAGGATATTTGATCCCTGAAGGCATGTCCTGTTTGAATCACATAATGCTAAAGTCAGGGGATTGGGAGAACCTGGATATCTCAGTTTGTTAAGCATCTGAGTCTTGGTTTGGGCTCAGATCATGATCCCATGGTTTGGGAGTTTCAGCCCTATGAGAGGAGACTCTATGCTGAGAACACAGGGCCTGCTTAGGATTCTCTCTCTTTCTCTCTCTCTCTCTCTCTCAGCCCCTACCGGCCTCCCTTGCTCTCACTCTCTCTCTCTCTTTCAAAATAAATAAATAAATTTAAAAATGCTAAAGTTAGGATACGATTGATTTGAAAGTGACATCTGTCCCACAATATTGTTAAATGAGATAGCATGGAAACTACTTGTCTCATACCCAAGAGTATATTCAATCTGCTAGCCTATATTTTAGTAGACACCAATATGCCAAGAAAATCTGATAATTAGCAGTAACCAATATGCCAAGAAAATCTGGTAATTGCATAGGGTACATAGTATTGAAATGTATCTTCCCTCCCCCCCAAAAAATATCTTCTAAAGAGGGAAGGCTAACTTTAACCTTATAGTCTCAAAACTTTCGAGATATGTGATTCATGGTGAGTGATATTTACACTCCAAACTTCAGTTTAATCATCTATAAAAGGAGGATAATAATGTTTCTCTCATTATGTTCTTTATTGAGTTTAATTTATACAGCAACTATGAGGCAATAGATGCATCAAATAGATATCTGCCTCCTTCTTTGTTTCTGCTATGGCAGAAAATCTTTCTTATTGATGCATAGCAATGAGGGAAAGTAATTAAAAAAAAAAACAAAACAAAATAAAAACAAACAAAAACCAAACCTGACCTGGAAACAAATGCTTTCATAAGACTTGGAGATTATTACAATGATTTACTAATGATCAAAGCATAAGTATTTGATATTACTTTAAGCTTATTAAATTATTTTACTAGGATTCCCCCAAATAATATATAAAGTGTTTTAATTTTATATTTACCAATAGACAAGTATTTAACAATACACACATTCAATGAAGTCAGAGGTGAGAGAAAGAAGTACATATATATAGTCCTAGTAATTCTGGATAAGTTAATTAAATCATAAAATAGCAATATTGACTAATAATGATACTAACATCAGCACTAACAAATATCAAAAGTATTATTTTTCGAGGAATTACTGAGTGATCTGCATTGTGCTTAAATGTGTATTTTCATGATTCTATGTAAATATGACTAAGGAAAAACCCTCTATTTCATGACCCAATAACACCCTCGACTTCATCGCAATCATTGCAATCTTGCACTTCTTTAATTCATTAGTTGTAATGCATTTTAAATTTTTATTGAAGTGCTGTTTTAATTTTACTAATGCATATAAATGGATACAGTAATATGAAGAATTTATACCCGTACAGTTACATGAATTAATTTCCAAAACCCAAAGGTTATATAAATGGTCTAAGCAAAGAAATAGTATATTGTTCACCTGATATAAATAGTCCCTGATATTCATACTTGACCCGGTATGATGAGTTACGCCTTGGTATTGCCTGGATCTGGACTTGGTGTTCTTCTATTACATATACACAAGTTCACAGAAAGCCGTATGGTAACCAAAAATATGGACCCCAAAAATGTCCATGTTCTATTCTGGACTGTGGATATGTTGGGTTACATGACAAAGCAAAGTCCAGGTTACAGATGGAACTACAGTTGCTAATTCCTTGACTTTTTTTATTATTTAAATGTTTATTCATTTATTTTGAGAGAAAAAGAGAGAGAGATCATGACTACGGAGGGACAGAGATTGAAGGAGATAGAGAATCCCAAGCAGGCTGGATTCTGTCAGCACAGAGCCTGATGTGGGGCTCTATCCCATGGCTATGAGATCATGACTTAAGACAAAATCAAGAGTTGAAAACTTTAATGAGTGAACCACCCAGGTGCCTTACTAAACACTTGACTTTAAAATAGAGATTATTCTGGATATCAATAAAGTCCAAACTAATCACAAAGGTCTTAGAAGTGGGAGCAGGAAATAAAAGTCATCATAGAAACGGCAGTGTGAGGTTTCAGCTCAATGTTATTGTCTTAAAAAATCAGAGAAAAAGAATACATCAGATGAGGAACTCAGGAGACATGGAGAAAGCGAAAAGGTAAGGAAACCATTCTTTTCTAGAGCTTCCTGTAGAAATGCAGCCTGACAATGACTAGATTTTAGCTCAGTGAGAGCAATTTCAGACCTCTGACTACCTGAAGTCTAAGGAAATAAATTGGTGGGGTTTTTGTTTGTTTTATTGTTTTGTTTTTGTTTGTTTAGCTAATAAGGGTGTAGTAATGTGTTCCTTCTACAACAGCAGGAACAGGAAGCTAATTTCAACAGCAAACACAGGAATTTTGCTACCCTTGATGGGCTAAAGCAAACACATGACTGCTGCACAATCCTGTCTGAACATATATACAACATGAACATCATCCAAGTTACAAAAATTACTAAGCATGTTCCTTTCCTACAAATGAATGACTGTAGCTTTGTTACTAATTACTGTGTTAGCTTTGGTCTGGTATGCTTCACCTGTGTGTAACATTTATTAAGACAGACAGTCATAGAATTATCCGTGCTTCCTGACAGCAACAATCCAAAGCAAATTGACACTTCCTTGTACAGTCACCTAATACAAAACTAAATATTATATATTCTTTATACGATTTTCTCCTGCGGTGTCCTCTGATTCCCCCATGATGGGTGATCCCTTCAGTATAACAATCAATAAACCCATTTGGATTAATAGGCACAACATAAGAAATATACTTCCTGATACTGAAATACTATTGTATTGTCACAGATGGGAGCTACACTTGTGGTGAGCATAACATGATATATAAACTTGTGGAATCTCTATGTTGTGCACCTAAAACTAATGTAACAGTATGTGATAACTACACTCGATTTAAAATAAATAAATAAATAAGCCTCTCCTTTTTTTCCCAGTTTATTTTTTAATTTTTTATTGTAACTTTTTCAATTCTAGTATACTTAATCTATAGTGTTATATTAGTTACAGGTATACTATATAGTGATTTAACATTTCCATGTATCATACTGTACTCATCACAAGTGCGCTCCTTAATCCCTATCACCTATTCCCATCTCACCACCCACTTCCCTTCCACTAACCATCAGTTTGTTCTCTATAATTAAGAGTCTGTTTTCTGCTTTGTCTCTTTCTTTCTTCTTTCCCTTTGCTCTTTTATTCCGTTTCTTAAATTCCACATATCACTAAAATCATATCGTATCTGACTTTTTCTGACTGGCTTATTTCACTTAGCATTATACTCTCTAATTCCATTCATCATTCATGTTGTTACCAAAGACAACACTTCATTCTATTTTATGGCTGAGTAATATTCCATTGTACTTATATTTATATTTATATTTAATTTATGCCACATCTTTTTTATCCACTCATATATTGATGGACATTTGCTTCTAGAACTTGACAATTGTAGATAATGCAATTATAATTGTAGGGGTACATATATGCCCCTCATTCAGTGATCTTGTATATTGGGAGTAATGTGGTTACTGGATGGTCAGTAGTTCTGTTTTCAACTTTTTGAGGAACCTTCATACTGTTATTCACAGTTTGCATTCCCACCAATAGTGCAAGAGGGTTCCTTTTTTCTTTTTCTATCCTCACCAACACTTACTGTTTCTTGTGGTTTTGATTTTAGTCCTTCTAACAGGTGTGAAGTGACGTCTCATTGTACATTTTTTATTTTCATTTTTCTAGTGATGAGTGATGTTGAGCATTTTTTCATGTGTCCGGTTGCATGAGGATGTCGTTTTTGGAGAAATGTCTGTTCATTTGTCTTCTGTCCAATTTAATTGAACTATTAGTTTATTGGGTGTTGAGATGTGTAAGTAGTTTATATATTTTGGAAACTAATCCTTTATCAGATATGTCATTTACAAATATTTTATCTGATTCAGTAGGTTGTGTTTAGGTTTTGTTGATCATTTCTTTCACTGTGAAAAAGTTTTTCATTTTGATGCAGTCCCAAAATATTATTTTTGCTTTTGTTTCTCTTGCCTCAGGAGACCTATGTAGAACAATTCTGCTACAGCTGATATCAGAGATATCATCGCCTGTGCTGTCTTCTAGAATTTTTATGGTTTGAAGTCTCACATTTAGCTCTATAATTCATTTCGAATATATTTTAGTGTATGGTGGAAAAAACGTGCTCCATTTTCACTCTTTTCCAAGTAGCTGACAGGTATTTCCAGAGTTTCTTGAAGAAATGGTCTTTTGCCCATTAATATTCTTTCCTGCTTTGTTTCTTTCCAATTACTGGATTAATTAACCATAAATTTTTATGGGTTTTCTATAATTTTCTATTTATCTATGTGTCTATTTTGTGCACTTCAATACTCTTTTGATTAATGTAATATAACTTGAGTCTGGAATTATGATACTTCCAGCTTTCATTTTCTTTTGAAAACTGTTTTGGATATTTAATAACTGAGTAACATCCCATTATATATAATCGTATATATACCATGTCTTCTTTATCCATTCATGAGTCAATGGACATTTGGACTCTTCAAAATTTGGCTATTTTTGATATAACTGCCATAAACATCGGGGTCATGTGCCCCTTTGAACCAAAAAGAAAGAAATCTTGCCGTTTACAATAACTTGGATGGAAATAGAGTGTATTAGGTTAAGCGAAATAAGTCAAAGAAAAACAAATATGATCTCACTCATAGGGGAATTTAAGAAACACAACACATGAACATAGGGGAAAAGAAGGAAAAATAATATATAAAAAAAAAAGAGAGAAGGAGGCAAACTATAAGATACTCTTAAATACAGAGAACAATCTGAGGGTTGTTATAAGGGAGTTGGGTTGGGGAATGGGCTAAATGGGTAATGGGCATTAAGGAGGGCACTTTTAGGGATGTGTACTGAGTGTTATAGATAAGCGATGAATCACAGTGCCCTAATCCTGAAACTAATACTAAATTGTATGTTAGTTAACTGGAATTAAAAAAAAAAAAAAACTATTTTAGCTACTTGATTTTCTTTTTCCAAAGGATAGATATAGGTCTACACTGTACCAGGTCCCTAAAACTTGGAGTTTTGAAACACATCCTGAGGTAAAACACAGGAGTACTGAGTACTGTGCTGTCAGGTGAGTATACAGCATGGGCACATACAAGGTGAAGACAGGTATCTGACAGAACCTGTGGACACAAGAAGAGAGACTTCTCATCCCTCTGTGAGGGTTTTCTGAACAGTGGTGGGCATGAACTCCCCAGTATTGGCATGAGAGAACAAGGTGATATCATTTCCTGCTACCCATCAGCAATAATAGACATCAGTGAGCATCACAGCGCCCCCAGTGGAGACTGGAGCCAGTTACACAAAACCCCACTGCCCTGAATTCTGCAAGTGCATCTTTTGGAGGGACAGGAAGCCTGAGAACCAGTGCACCAGGCCTCTCCCCCAGAATACCAGCACAAACCTCTCACAACCTACAAGTGTATTGATGATAGAGTGCTGCAAAAGTTCAGCTCTAGTGGAAGTAGGATCAGGCTTATTTTCACAAGCAGAACAAAACACATCTAGTTAAAATGGCACACGCTGGACAAGGTCCAACACTCCCCACTTCAGGCAAAGAGAAATTGCAGGGGACCAACCTGACAGAAAGGACAGTCAAAAAATAAAAGCAAAATGCACATTCTGAAAAACTTCCTGAAGTCCTAGGCCCTTGACAGTATAGGACTTGTTTTTAATAAAGCCATGCATGACTCAGAAGAAAGAAATACAACTGGTTTTCCAAACACACATATGCACGTATGCACACGCGCGCGCACACACACACACACACACAGGACAAAGACAAAATGAAAAGACTGAGGAATTGACCCCAAAAGAAATAACGAAGGGATCAAGGCCAGAAAAATAATCAAAACAGATATAAATAATATGCTTGAATCAGATTTTAAAACAACAAACATAAGGATATTAGCTGGGCTGGATAAAAGCATGGAAGAGACTAAAGAACCCCTTAACTACAGAAATAAAGAAGTAAAAACAAGTCAAGCTGAAATAAAAAATAATCCTATAATCAAGATGAATATCAAATGCCTGTAATGACAACAAGTGTGAACGAAGCAGAAGAATGAATAAGTGATACCGAAGATTACAATTATGGAAAATAATAAAGCTGAAAAGAAGAGGGAAATAAAAGTATTGTATCATGAATGCAGACCTAATGAACTCAGCAAATCCATAAAGCACAATAACATTCATATCATAGGAGTCCCAGAAGAATAAT